>ML777992.1:284909-333602 GCA_009831015.1 Picea engelmannii | reverse complement strand
AAAGTTTGTTCCATTGAACAAAGGGGCCTTATTGGTTGAATTTCCTTCATGGCTTGACATGTTTAAGCTCTAGGATCTACCCTTAGATAAAAAGGGGTTGGCTCTGATACCAATTGTTGAACAACTAAGAGGGGGGGGGGGGTGAATCAGTTGTTACCGTGCTTAAAAAATTATGCTTCTTTTAAAATATTTACAGGGAACTCAATGATGATCACAATAATGGGAAATAAACAAAGGCACAATCAACATCAGTCACATATATGAGAAAAAAAAGATAGATAATTCTCGAGGAAACCCATACAGGGTAAAAACATCTTTTTCTTTATATGATAAGTATTATCTACATTCTTTAAATTATCATACATATGAGAACCAACTCATTGTGAGGCTACAACCTCTGTTTTTGCAAGCTACAACTTGCTGAGAGCACCAACTCTCTGTTTTCTCTAGCACCCACTAGAAGGAAGCACCAACCCCCTGGTTTCTCTAGCACCAAATAGAAGGAAGCACCAACTCCCTAGTTTCTCTAGAACCAACTAGAAGGAAGCACCAACTCCCTATGTTCAAGTACCCACTTGAACCTTTGAGGACACCAGTCCTCCCTAGCACCTCCCAACCACCTTGAATTATAAATTCTTTGTTACTAAAACTTATTACAGCGATATAAAATTATTCAATGTCTTACCATCCCTATCGTTGTTCTGTTACACTACTCTGCCATGTCTGCATCAGTGTCTTCTGCACACCTCTATCACTTTCTGTTCTTCGGCCTTTTATGATCTATGCGCCATATCCCTTCAATGAACCATTCCTCGACTGTGCATTTCTTCTCCTGCGTTCTGCCTCCTTGTACACACCTGAATTCTCCTACACCGCGACAACACTTATCTCTTCTTTGTTCAACATTCTTATAGTCTCTGTTGTCTTTGTGCATGCAATATTCACAATGTCTCTGCATGCTCACTCCGCGCCAAATTCCTCCACAACTTGAGTGCTCTGTCTGATCATCATCGTGACTCTTCAACTTATCTGGTCATTTTCCACTCGTTCATCATCACTGTATGTTATACTGAGATTCCTCAGCCTCTCTGGTAGTTTGAGACTCTTCGTCTTCTCTGTGACAGTCAAGCTCACCTTCTCTATTCTAGTTACAGGCCTCAATTCTCATCCAGCTGTCAATCGCCTCCATGAACATCTTCATCCCTTTTGAAGATTCCCAGAGACTCTTCACCTCCTCTGTCAATCATCCCGAAGTGTCTTCGAGTCCTCTAGCAGAAACCATCAGTGGTTTCTGGTAGTTACACTGTGTCGTGCTACAATAGCCCTGCGATCTTGTTCAAATTCACCTGCACCGTTGGATTGATTCCAAGGGATGTTGCATTCATTTCAGCATTTCGGCATTCGGAAATTCAGCATTCGTGTGACCATGTGTCTCGACATTCCCAGTCGCGATCCCTGAAAAGGAGCTTGGTTTCTCTAGCTCTTTCCTCCATCTCTCGCTGATGTGACCAAGAGCTGTGACCACAGCCTTATGCATAAGGTGCTTTCGTGATTTCGCATTTCGTGAATATGGAGATGAGGCATCTCGACTCTCCAAGTCGCGATCCCCGAAACCCTGAAACGATGTGGGATCAACGGTCCCGATCAAAAATTGATCTGACGGCTTAGATCATTTCGCGACTTCACATTTCACGATTTCAACATTCTTGATGTTTAGTGTTCTTGTCACTTCAAAGTCCCGATCCACGAAACTCTGAAATGGGGTCGGATCAATGGTCCAGATCACATCTTGATATGATGGCTTTGATTAAGTCACGATTTTGGGATTCCTGTGGTTATTATTCTTTGACATTTCCAACTCTCGATCCTTGAAACTCCGAAGTGATGTAAACTAGCTGACTTCACATGTGGATTGACACATGTTGAGTAATTGCCACGTGTCACTCTGATTCATGACTTACATGTGCCTGAAATGTTGAATCATCTTGACACTTGTCATTGCATGGTTGTGCCACGTGTTCTTAGATGATGTGGTTTGCTGACGTGTCTTGTTTCGGGATTTCGCATTTCGGCACTTCGGGACTCCTAATGTTGATAGTCTCTGAATTCTCTATATCCCGATTTATGAAACTTCGAAATGGAGTTTACTTCAAGGTTTCACATTTCGTGAATTCTGCAAGTTAGGGAACCCCGTTCCTTTGACTTTCCAGTCAGCGAAACGACGATCTTTCGCCACGTGTCCTACTTGAAGATGGATGGTCCTCCTGATTTCAGGATTTTATAAGCCCGCTTCTCCTAGCACTTTAAAGAACGTGCAGACTCTCCTGGATCCAACGGTGGTCGGACCCTGCGCTCGGATCTAATGCCCGAGATCTATCCTCCATATCTGCACGCTCCTCTTGTCTACATTGAGATCTGACAACCATCGAGAATTCTGAATTGTTGATCCAACGATCACGATTGTTTCTCTTCCCTAATTATCACTGCACTACTGATCATCGTTGTTGTACTTAAGCCATCATCCCTGCTGTAATTTCTATCAATGACAAGCATACGCTGCCTATAAAACATGCCAACAGAGTTTACAATGTGTTATGTGTATATGAAATACCCTAATGCTTATTAATTAAGGATGCATGGAGGACACTTCATGTGCATGAGTCCAATCACTTTGACATTAATGCATTCAGATGTACACATGCTCAAACTCGTGTATCGAGCTCTTAACAATTAGAAGATCAGTTACGAAAAAAATTCTCGATGGTGCTATCAGAAGGAGTAGTCATCAGAGAGGAGAAAATACATGGTTGATGTCCATTTCGATGAGAAGGTATCAAAGAACATTTATTTTATGCATTGAAATGTGTGCCCAGGAAGAGATTTTATGAATTGGAGTAATTTATCTATTTTATGTGCTATCGAAGGGGCGCTCATCAGAGAGGAGGTGAAAACTAAAAATCAAACTCTGACAACATGAATTCTGATGGTGTTATCGAAATATATTTCCATTGGAGAGGAAGGGTTACATTATTTTGTAGCTTCGATGAGAAGGGTATCGAGGAATATTCTTGTCTTGAGAATCATCTTTATACTAAATTCTTTACTTGTGAGGAGGTTGAGGCTTGTGGATAAAAATGATTAATCAACCAATCAACACTTTCCAAGTACTTTAATTAGTTCTATGAGGGACCCACTCATGCGCTAAGTCCTTATTACTTAGACAAGACTTATATACCAGTGATCAAATGACATGTAGTTACATGGTAACCTCTCTGTGGCTTATCAAAAACATATGCATTAGAGTGCGGTCTATCAGGAAGGGCTTGATCAAAGTAGTGTTTATAAGGGTGAAAGGCCTTCCAACGATAATGATTTTGATAGAAATCTTTCTGATAGTTCTATCAGAAAGGTTCTATTGGATTATATATTAGAGTTGTCCATCCATGTATTCCAAGAAGAAAGTTTTTGGTGACTAATAGTCCATTGACTTTAAAGAATGATTAGATAGGTGGTGATTTGCTTTGAGGTCCAACCTAATTCAAAATTTGGTCTTTTCATACAAGGTCTAATTGAGAAAAGTGAAAGAGCATAAGGCCTTTGATTCATATAGTTGATTGTAGGGTTAAGATTGAGACTGCATTAGCAAAATAGTAGTTCTTGTGTTAATAGAAAATCATGTAAGTAGTGATAGAGTAGATTGTAAAAACATTGATAGGGGGTACCCATTGAAATTTTCTAATTCAAAAAAATTTAGTGGGTAGTTGTGCGGGCACAATAAATGAAGACTTATTGGGAAGGACTAGTTATATTTGATTTTAGATACACCCTCATATTGTCTTACTTTGTCCCTTTTTCAATCTGGAAAATTTATAGATATGCTTGCACCATGGATCCCACATCATTAATATTTTACTAAAAAATGAGAAATTGGGACAACGAAGATGATATCTTGAATAATCCTTGTGAAATGTTAAGGGATAGGTTCATTAACTTATTTCATACACAAAAATATTAGGAGAACAAGCCATCACAAAGGAGTCATCCTGACTATTTATAGAGTGACGTGTGTTACTCATCTCTCTTTTCCCAACATTTTGTTAGGAAATTATACTTCGATACTAAACCTAACATAAGAGAGGAATAAATATTTAATCTAGAAAACAAATGAGAAAGAAAATTCACACTGCACATATATTTTACCCTGGAAACCTAAACGAGAAAACCATCATTCCTTAAGTGTCTTTCTCTCTTGTTGTCTTATTCATTCAATATTAAAGGTTACATGCATGAAATTGGTAAACACCTAAGATAAAATCGACATCATAACCTATTTATTTACAAAAGGACAACCCTGTAGCCTATTCAACTTACATCGACATGACCAACAACCTATTACTAAAGATTAACATGAACATCCAAGATTTATCATGAACATTATACAATAAAACAAGCCTTATTTATAGAATTTACCGTAGGAAAATCCATAAATAAAGGCACCAAAAAATGGTTAAAGATCCATGTAGATCATTGGGTACAAATCCCGTGAATCTTGGGATTCTGTTACAGTCAAGTTCCATTCAGATTACTAGTTGATTACAATCAACCTTCATTTGGTCTTCAGTCAGTTGCCACATGATCGCTTGTCAACCTCTTGTCGGTTGACCTCTTTGACTTGTTGTCGATTACTTTGACTTTTAATTTTCTCGGTCGATCCACCTCGACCTTTGAATTTCACTCCTAATCGATCCACCTCAACTAGAATTTCATTGCAAAGAATATAACAACGCCAACATTTTACCAGTTGTTGTCTTCTTTGTTGAAACAAGAGTTTCGTAAAAAAAAATTCAAAGACCCAGGGAAACAATTCTCATTGACTCTTGACACCAAGATAAATTCATAGCACTGATATACTAGGTCAAAGAGTCTGTTATATTTTCCAATGTGTCTACTTTCTCCAACAACACCTTGTTGCTTTCCTCCACGCCTCTTACAAAATGGTATTGTACATCAATATGCTTAGTCTTGGAATGATAAGTTGGGTTCTTTGCTAGAAATATTGTTCTTTGACTGTCACAACTTATCTTCATATCTCACTGCTTAAACCCGATCCATGAACACAACCGTTGTAGCCATAATGTTTCTTTGCTTCCACGAGTGGCTACCATGTATTCAAATTCTGTTGTTGACAAGGCTACGACCTCTTTTCACTTACTTAGCCAATTGATTACTCCACCGAACATATTCAACACATATTCACTGGTTGACCTTCATCGATACATATCTCCAGCCCAATCGGTGTCGAAAAATCCATGTACACATACTTCATTGTCATCTCCTGGTTTCCCTTGGTAGCAAATAACATAATATTTTATGCCACACAAACACTTGAATACTCTCTTGATAGTTTTCTAATGCTCCTTTCCAGGTGTCCACATGTATATTTTCAACACTCCCACATCATGGTAAATGTCTGGTCGAGTGCAGGCCATGGAATAAATTGGACTACCAATAACACTTCCATAAGGGGACACAAGCCATATCCTCTATTTCTTCTTATGTCTTTGGACACTGTTCAATAGTTATCCTTGCTCCCACAAGAATTGGCACCTTTACAGGTTTTCAATCCTACATGTTTAAACATTTCACAATTGTTTCAGTATACTTCTCCTGATTCAACCAGATATTTCTCGTTGTTTGATCTCTCTTGATCTCCATTCCCAAAATGAAGTTCGTTGCACCGAGATCCTTCATTTAGAAATTGGAGGATAACTTCTTCTTCACCTATTTTATTGCGTCAATATTGTTTTTGATCAACAAGATGTCGTCAACATACAATGCTACATATATGAAATTCCCACCTTCTTCCTTGGAATATATACAGTGATCAACTTTGCTTCTCACAAATCCCAAACTAAGGATGTATGTGTTGAAATTTTGATACCACATCCTCGGTGATTTCTTTAGACCATAAATGGATCTTTTAAATTTTCACACAAAACATTTATTTCCCCTTACTACAAATCCTTTAGGATAATTCATGTAGATTGTTTCTTCTAGGTTCCCATGTAGGTGTTAGAATATTGTATGTGCTCATTTAACCATAAACAATATAGAAATATTGTCACCCAACCATATGCACTAATGCCACCCCCGAGCACCTTGCATTTGACAAAGAGAAGAATTTTTAGCAACAAACCAATATCCAACCAAGGATAATGCACCAAGCAAAGATAACCAAAACTAATCAGAGAGTCCAACCTATAAAAACCAAAAATGTATATTGCTGAACTGTCGACAATAGCTGCTCCCCATAATTGTGCACAACAGGCCTTTTGCAGTGCGTACAAGTGTACTTCTGCAGTTATGAGAATTTTGGTTAAAATGAAGATTGGCCTCCTATATTTATACTGCTTTTGCCAGACTGCCTGGGATGACTTCTCATTTTGGGTGTTAAATACTTAGTATATAATATTTCCTTTAGTTGACTTCTCTTCTAGGGTTATATCCAAATATTTTCTTGCTTCCAGAATATTCTAATCTCGTCTAAGGTCACAAATGGAGGTTAATACCTCCCACAGGTACCATAATATCAACACTCCCTCCTAAATAGGGAGGTATAACAAATAATTCTCTTGAGCACAAACATACCATTCAATTGGTAGCATCATTATAGCCACACAGGCTATCTTATGATCAAATCATGAGCACCATCATCATTATCCAACTGAATAATATCCATGACAACTGGTAGAATGTCATCTGATAGAAAACAACTATGTCTATCCATAGTAGTACACAAACACTCAATCTGTGGAACATAGTCACAACCAGTGGAACCTATCCACCACAGTAGCATACCTCTATTGTCTAGAGACATACAATCTCCATAGCAATCATATCATTTGATATCAACCTGCATAGAAACAATATCATGATATAAACTGAGCCATCTAGTCCATTCTTCCACTCACATCTGTGAGATATGGAAAATAATCTTCCCTCAAAGAGTAAAACATCAATGATGGGCTATCTAGACTATTCTTCCCAAGAATGGAACAATAACTGTCACTGATTTCTGAGCCTGGACCATTCACCTATCTGGTCCATTCCTCCGGCACTAAACAAAGTGAAACCTGGATAGAATGAGTCTACCCTAGGGAATGTCTGTCCCTGATTGATGAACCTAGACCATTCCTCCGACACTAAACAAAGTGAAACCTAGAGAGAATGAATCTTCCCTAGGGAATGACTTTCTGGACCATTTCCTAAGGAAATGACTATCCTACACCAACCTCCAAAACGAACCATTCTTCAAAACTGCTCGCAACTGTGAGCTTCGAAAGAATGATTGTTTGGTGAGGCAGACCAATCTTTTTGACCACTACTGAGAGTGACTGCCAAGAAGAAAGACTGCCCTAGTCCATTCCCCCACTCTAGCCACAAGGGGAATCGATTTCTATGGTACATCAACAATCTATCGAACCATTTTCATTACGAAAATGACCGTTCAATCTGGACCATTTTCTGAACTTGAAAATGCATGTCCGTCAGAAATCTAAAACCACTTTCCGAACTGGAAAGGAACTTCCCATGCTAGACCATTTTACAAGATGGAAAATGACTTTCCATAAATCAATGATATATGAATGCTCCCTCCCAACCTGGAGATCCATCTCTTCCTTTTCAGGTAAGGGAGTTATTTCCACGATCCCCAACTTGTCTCATACGTATTCAAACTTTATTATGGACAGAGGCTTTATCAAGATATTTGTTGTCTGCTCATCTATGGGGATATACTGGAGCTGCACTTCTCCTTCCTATACTTTATCTCAAATAAAGTAGTATTTTATCTCAATGTGTTTCAACCGTTCATGAAACACTTGGTGTTCTGATAGACTTATACAACTCTGATTGTAACAATATATTATGGTCGAATCTGGAACTTGATCAAATAGTCCAGAAATCATCTTTCTCAGCCATACTGATTCTGCACATTCCTCACATGCTGCGATATATTATGCTTCTACTGTGATGAGTGTGACAGACTTCTATTTCCTACTGCCCCAAGATATCATAGTGGAGCCCAAGATGAAACACATCCCTGAAGTACACCTTTTGTCTTCCGCACTTCCTTCCTAATCCGATTATGTGAATCCATGAAGTTGTATATTGTTGGATGTGGTATATCTTAAACCATAGTTTAGTGTCCCACAAATGTACCTTAGAACATGCTTTGCATCTATCCAACGTTCATGTCTGGGTTCCACCTGGAACTGGCTTAGTGTGTTTACGATAAAGCAAATATTTGGTCAAGTATTTACCAAATACATCAATGACCCAATTAATTGTTGATATAGGGATGAGTCTACTGGATCATAATTTGAGTATCTTACTTTTCTTATATTTGTGGTCATATGAGTGTCCATGGATTTGCAATCCATCATTCCAAATTTCTGAAGAATCTTCACTGCATACTTTCCTTGAACAAGGAATACTTCACCACGCTTCTGCCATATTTCTAGTCCCAAGTAATAATGCATGAGACCAATATCTTTCATATCAAACTCAAAGGATATTTCCTTTTTACACTCGATGATGAGAGACTCTTCACCTATCAAGAATAAATCGTAGACATATAGCAGTAAAATGACAAGTGCATTGTTCATGACTTTGTAGTAGATATTTGGATCTGCACGACTCTTGGAGAAACCAAGTCTCATTAGGTATCTGTCTATTCTGGCATACCAAGCTCTTGGAGCTTGCTTGAGTCCATATAAATATTTATTTAGTCTGAAAACATGAGTGTCTTTCGAATGTACTTCAAATCCTTGAGGTTGTTAAATGTATACTTCGTCTTCGATTGCTCCATTGAGGAAAGATGTTTTTACATCCATCTTATGTAAACTCAAACCCATGGAAGCAATAAGATACATAATGGCTCTAATAGAAGAATATATGGAAACAAGAGCGAATGTTTCGTCATAGTGTTATCCCTCCTTCTGGGAGAACCCTCTAGCTATGAACCTTGCTTTATATTTGTCCACGCTTCCGTCTACTGCATGTTTGATCTTATAGAACCATTTTGAAGTTACTACTGATTTTTCTTTAGGTCTAGGCACAATTTCCCATACATCATTTTTCATGATGGACTGGTGTTCTTCTGTCATGGCTTCTTTCCATTGTTTCTTTTGAACTGCCTCTTCAAAAGTGGTGGGTTCTTTGTCTAGAATATTTTTCATACATGTTGCATAGTTAGAGAATATCTTGGGCTTCATTCTTTTTCTGAAGGTGCCACTTGGGGATTTGAGTATTTCTGCTTCTTGTAGAGTAGCTTCAAGCCAAGCTGGTCATTTCTTGGTTTTGGGTATAGTGGTTGAATCAATAGTCTCACATGGTTGCATCAGATGATCGAGTTGTTCTGTTTTTTCATTCTGACTTTCTGGAAGACATGTGCTTTCTTCAATATTCTCTTCATATTCTTCTTCTTCTATAGTTTCTTCTATGGATTTCTTGAAATCCATCTTTTCATTTGAAGGTTATGTCTCTGTTGACTTCAATATTATGTTGTTTCGTGGAATAGATTGTATAGGCATTGGCTGATTCACTGTATCCCATGAAGATTCCATTCTTTCTTAAGGGTTCTAATTTATTCCTTTTATCCTTGGGAATGTGAAAGAAAACAGGGCATCCAAAGATTCTTAAGTGTTCCACATTAGGTTTCTTTCCTAAGAAGGCTTTTTCTAGAGTCATATCATTCAATATGAAGTGAGGACTTATGTTCTAAACATATATTTTTATCATGGCTGCTTCTCCCCATAGATACATAGATAAACCTTGATCGTTCAATAATGCTTTCACAATTTCTTCAATAGATTTGTTCTTTTTTTATGCTACACTATTTTGTTGACGATTATGACGAATAGTTAGATCCCTCCTGATCCCTACTGATTTTCAAAAGGCAACAAATTCCTTGGATGTATATTCTCCTCCATTATCTTTTCTCAAGGTCTTTATTTTACTGTTTGTGAGGTTCTCTATCTCTTCTTTGAATTCTTGAAACTTGTTGAATACTTCGTCCTTTGTTTTCAAGAGATATAACCAAGTATTTCTCGAGTAATCATCTATGAAGATTACATAGTAAATAGAACCTCCTAGATATTTGACTTGCATCGGACCACAAACATCTGAATGTATTAGATCTATAATTTCCTTAGATCTACTAATATTGCTTGAGAATGGTTACTTAACATTTTTACCAAGAGCACATCCTTTGAAAATTCCTTCATGTGTAGACTGTAGTTCTGGTATTCCTTCAACCATATTTTTGAGGAAGGGTAATGCTTCATAGTTGATATGAGCATACCTTCTATGCCAAAGTTCACTGGGATTGACTTCATCATGTACAAGGGTTTCATCATTTCGTTCTAGTAGTCTGTATAGTCTTCCTTCACGGGTTCCAATAACTCTATCATTCTCTATGCTAGAGTCTCTAGGCCAAGATAATACTTTTCCATCTCCAAAGGCTCTTATGTTTCCTTTGTATTCTAGGAAAGACATGGATACAAGAATCTTTTCTAAACTAGGTACATATAAGACATTATTCAATTGAACATTGTTACATGTTTTCAATTTGAAGGAGGCTTGGCCAATTCCTTCGATTGGGTAAGTGTTTTTGTCTCCAAGTTCTACCTTGTACGATATCTTCTTTTCATTTAGATTTGAGAGTCTGGCTTGATCTCCTGTCATATGCCTGGAAGCTCCACTGTCAATTATCCACCTTCCATATTCAAGAGTTTCTGTGAGTGCTGAGTGGGGTAGATGATTTGTCTTTTCATTCATGACTTCTGTTGACTGATAATTGGTCAAGCTTTGACCCAAAATTTCAACCTTGACATTTATTCCTTTTGAGAGTGCCAAGAGGTGCGTTGGACTAAGGCGCAATTGAACATATTCTCCTTGATTAAGGTATCCCATCATAAGGTGCTAGATAAGGGTCTTAGGGTTTCTGCAACTGCACCTGCTAGTAACCCTAGCGACAGTGCTTTAGTAACTGCATGTTAGGAACCAAATATCAAAATAACATAGAAAAACCTCAAAATAAGTACTCAACGCCTTGAAAAAGAGATAAATTCAGATAATAAGCCTCTTTGAGGGGAAAAACTCCTTATGCCCACATAAATGTTCAATTACAAGATGATTCAAAATGAAAATGTCTCCTTGGTATATATAGGAGACTAGGAGGTATAATTACAACTAATGGACTAAAGCCAACATAAATAAAATAACATTACTAATATAATATGCTTCAATTAAGGGGTAATGAGTCACTATTTAGGGATTAACATGCCCCTCCACTTGAGACAAGTGTTGTCCGCAACGCTTGAGTAACTCTGGATGCTTCTTTATAAAAGACTCATCTTCCCAAGTGGAATCTTTAGTCGGTAGTTTCCTCCATTTAATGAGATAATCTGAAATGGATCTATTCCTTAGCTAGGTAATTCTTGCGTCAGTGATGTCTTCAAGCTCCAATATGATTTTTCCTTCCTCATCAAGTTATGACAATATAGTTTGAACTGGGATCTTGTCACCTATAACCTTCTTTAAGCATGAAACATGGAAAACTGGGTGTACTCGTGAAGATGTAAGAAACTCCAATTTGTATGCCATAGTACCAATCTTTTGCAACACCTTCGAAGTGCCATATTGCTTTGGTTATAATTTATTATCCTTCTTGGCTTGCTTGAGGGACATCTGTTTGTATGGTTGTAGTCTTAAAACCACCCAATCCCCTACTTTAAAACTTCTTTCACTATAATGTTGATCTTGTTGTTGTTTCATATGATTATGTGCCATGGTCAGGTTGTCCTTTAATATTTGAAGAACTTGTTGTTGATGCTCGATGTGATCTTCCACTGCTTGAAACTTAGATTTTTATTTTAGAGAAGAAGTGATGGAAGGAAGGTGGTATCCATAGAGTGTCATAAATGGTGTCATTTTTGTTGCAGTATGAAAGGAAGTGTTATACCACCATTATGCCAAGTGTAACCATTTGAGCCTTTGTGTTTGTTTATCAGAGACAAAGCAACGAAGGTAGCCTTCCAGAAATTTGTTCACTATCTCTTGACTTTGAGACTCCTGTGATGAAGAGTCTTGACTCTTGACTCCTCCGAATCTCGGTATCCGAAACTCCAGTTGATGTGCCTGTTTCGGGATTTTCAGCGTTTCGCATTTTGACACTTTGGGACTCCTGTGTTGAAGAGTCTTGACTCTTGACTCCTCCAACTCTCGGTATCCGAAACTCCGGTTGATGTGCCTGTTTCGAGAATTTCAGCGTTTCTCATTTTGGCACTTCGGGACTCCTATGATGAAGAGTCTCGACTCTTGACTCTTCCAATTCCCGGTATCCGAAACTTCGGTTCATGTGCCTATTTCAGGATCTTCGGCGTTTCGCATTTTGGCACTTCGGGACTCCTGTGATGAAGAGTCTCGACTATTGACTCTTCCAACTCCCAGTATCCGAAACTCCGGTTGATGTGCCTGTTTCATGATTTTCGACGTTTCTCATTTCACAATTTCAAGACTCCTGATGATGAAGAGTCTCGACTCTTCCAACTCCTTGTATCCAAAACTATCCTCCTACTGTCGGGATTTTGGCGTTTTGCATTTCGTGATTCTGAGACTCCTAATGATGAAGAGTCTCGACTCTTCCAACTCCCGGTATCCTAAACTGTCCTCCTTCTTTCGAGATTTTGTAACTCCGCTTCACCTTTCTCTTTAAAGAACGTGCAGATTCTCCTGGATCCAACGTCGATCGGACCTCGGGCTCAGATCTGACGTTCATCGTGAATTCTCAATGGGATCCAATGATCACTGTCGCTTCTCCTCCTGAGCTTACACATCCTCCTAACTTGGAATAATTTCTAAGTGTCAAAGGCTTCGACCTTTGATCCGTCTAATATCTTGAGTACGCTATCTCTCTTGAGCTTTGGCAATGAGTTAACCTCGTCCCTGGTGCACACCTACACACTGCATGTGACTCTGTGCTAATCCTCCTGAGCTTACATTGTCCGTATTTTTCCATCGCTGCATACTCTGATCTTGCCATGTGATCTTCGTTGCGTTGCTGGTCTTGGTACTTTCTCTTATCCGTCATCGTCGGGTTGAGCTTGACATTAATGACAAACAAATACTCTGCCTTCTGTCTGCCTGTTTTCCATTGTTGTCTCCCAACTGTAAACCTGCCAACGTCGCTACTATTCTTTCCTGTAGCCATACCTTTGTCATTGTTATTCTCTCCATCAATAATTGTAAGCATGCTATCGTTGTTGTTGTTCTTTCTTGTAGACATGCCATCATTGTTGTTGTTCTTGCCTGTAGACATGCCATCATTGTTGTTGTTCTTGCCATTAATGACAAGCACACTCTTCTTGTAAACATGCCAACAATCTCCCCCTTTGGAATTGATGGCAACCCTGAATGGATGCGCTAAACTATTTGGACCTCCAACTGTAGCATCTTGACCGGACCACTCCTTTTCTCCCCCTTTGAAATCAATGTCAAAGAAAACATGCTCCTCCTGAGCTGTTGCAGTATTTTGTTTAGGAGGTATCAGATATTAAACCAACACAAACTCCCCCCTAACAATATGGACTCTCTTATTTGAGGCCTGCAGAATATTTGTATCTAAACCAGAGTCTTCTCCTTTTGATTGTTGGACCTGTTCATCTTCATCTTTCGCTGTATCCTTTGTAGAATACTCAAAATTGCTCACCTCTTTTACTAGGACTCCTTCATCAACCTTTTCTTGTCATAACTGGATGACTCCTCTTGTCACTGTTCTCTCTACTTCTGACTATTTTCCCCTTTTGTTCCTAAAAGGTTAGCTATCCTTGACAAGGTCTTTCCTCTTGTTATCTCTACAGGATGTCATGTATACCATTTTGTAAAACAAGATGCTATTGTTGAACATGCTGTTGTCCTACTGAAACACTGTGTAATTGTAGCTATTACTTTTTAAACAACCCTTGGATCTTCCCATTGATTCTCATCGATCTCTATTACTGCAATTTTATTTTTCTTCCATGATGCATACAATCCAAGGCTTTTATGACCATATTCAATCATAATAAAAAATCTCTACAACCACTCTCATACCTGCTTTTCTTTTTCACAGACGAAGGACCTGTATCAGGTTTCTTAGGAGTACTGATTTCTTCCTTGTTGTATCCATTACCAGATTTGTCATTCGATGATCTTTGACTATCCAAGAGCTTATCCAGGGTCATGGAGCTGTTTAAGAACTTGCTGTGGGTGTTTGACTTCTCAACCTTCAAATCTTCAGCTTCCATCATATGGCATGATTCTTCTTCTACTTCTTCCATGGGATAGATGCTAACTAAACATTCTTTTATTGTATCTGTGTCTTCTTATTTACTTGCAGGGGAGGATTCAAGATCAACATCATTAATTGTCCTTATGCCTTTATTCACCACTTGTCCTGACTTTACATTTACCTTACACTCTTTGGATGTGAACACCTCTTCACTTCCTCTGTCACACTTTTGACTTGTACTGAGCAAATTATGTTTCAGACTATCCAAGAGCAGAACATTCTGGGCATCTCCTTTGTCATTACTCAAACTCACCATCCCTCTATCCTTGATTTTACCTGGTTCATCCTTTTCAAGGATCACATTTCCTATTTTTCTTTTACTTATGGACAAAATCTTATCCTTGTCTCCGGTCATGTGTTTGGAACATCCACTATCTATATTCCCAGAGGCGTTTTGTTTTTGAGTTGAAAGTGCTAGACCACATTTTTCACTATCTTTCATTTTCCATGTGCTAGCCTTTCTATCTAAGAACTTTATCCTTGGATCTGCTTTGTAATTATTCAGATGGTAGTTTTCATCTTTGTGGCCAAAGTTGTGACAGTTATAGCATGCAATCTCATTGTTCAATAGGTCAAAGTTATTGTTGCAGCGTTGTCTACTCATTGACTATTTATTATTTCTTGACCTCCTCAGTTGCATGTCTCTAGACTTAATTTGGCAATTTGCAATCTATGATGGTTTGTTACTTGGATATATCATTCTTTGTTTTGGCATATATTTATTCCTTGGAAATCTTAATTGCTCATGTCTAAGTCTTAAGGAAAAATTTACAGCTTTGTGACCATAGTTAGAACAGTAGAAACAATATCCATAGAAAAATTCTTTGTACCTGGAAAATGGTTGTCTTCTTTGAGAAAATCAATTTCTTCCATGCTGATGATTTCCTTGAGCAAGGAGTGTATTATTTCCTTGTTCTACATATTCAATTCTAGCACCTTTTTCTTTACTCCTCCTGGGTGGTTGATTATCTTCCTTTGTTTCTGCAGGTTTGTTGTCGTCATTGGTTGTAGATTTGAAAAACTTGATGAAGTCTTTGTTGCTTGGATGACCACTACTTGATCCCTCTACATAACCCAAACCAGTTTTTATCTTTGGATTCCTTTGCTGATTCAGAATGGTGGCTAATCCTTATGAGGCTTTGATACTTGGTAGATTCTGATGATACAAGGCTTGAAACTTCTCCAACTCTTTCCTAGTTTTCACTACTTCTTCTTCCAGAGCTTTACATCTTGCCTTATTTTCTGATAAATGTTGTTTCAAAATGTCCGCGATTTTCTTTTCCTCTTCTAATTCTACTTTCAGCAGGGAAAATTCTTCATCAGGTTGTTTATTGTCTTTCTCGAACTGTATTAGCAATTGTTTTTGCTTTCAGTTCTTAATTCTGAGTCTGTCAATCTTTTCCAGTGCACTGATCAGTTCTCCTTCCATATCAACCACAACTTCTTCATCATTATCATCACTTCCTGTGATTTTATTATCATAATCCTCTTTGGCCATAAGAATGAATTCATTTACCTTATATTCACAGGAAGAGTCACTATCGGTGTCTTCTGAGGAGTCATCATTGTTTACACATAAACTTTTCTTTCTATCAAATCTTTTGGATTTGTACTTCTCTTAACCTTCAGAGTTCTGATCATGTTTCTTGTGTGGAAATTTATTTGCAAAATGACCTATCTTGCCACGGTTGAAACATTTGAAGGGAAACTTACCTTGGTACTTGCCTGATCCTTTCTTTAGTATTCTCAAGATTTTTGCTTCAATTTCATCAGGCTCAGAATCTTCATTCTTATCTGCTTTAAATGATGCTTCTCTAAAGGTGGGTTTATATGTAACTATCCTCATTTCATATGCAGTCAACGTTCCTAGAAGTTGATCAAACTCCAAGGTTGTTAGATCATTAAGTTCTTCTATAGAAGAGACCTTCGGGTTGAACCTATCTGGTAGAGATCTCAAAATCTTCTGAACTAAAGAAGGTTCCTCAATTGTTTCACCAAGTGCTTTCATTGCATTTACCAGTTCTTCAACTCTTAGAAAGTATTTTCCAATAGTTTCATCTTCTTTCATCTTTAGATGTTCAAACTGTACTCTGTAGGTTTGAAGCTTGGCGTCCTTTACCTTCTCATTACCTTCATAACTGCTAATGATTTTGTCCCACATTTCTTTGGCAGTTCCTAGGTGCATAACTTTTACGAATTTTGCTTCTGCAAGCCCACTTAAGATAGCATTTATAGCCTTAGCGTTGAATCTAAATTCTAGCTTGTCATCCTTATTAGCTAGTACAACTGGCTTTACATAACCAATATCTACCATATCCCAGATATCTGCACCTAAAGCCATTATGTATGTTCTCATTCTAACTTTCCAGAAGGCAAAGTTTGTTCCATTGAATAGAGGGGCCTTATTGGTTGAATTTCCTTCATAGATTGACATGTTTAAGCTCTAGGATCTACCCTTAGATAAAAGGGGTCGGCCCTGATACCAATTGTTGGACAACTAAGAGAGGTGGGGGGGGTGAATCATATGTTACTGTGCTTAAACAATTATGCTTATTTTAGACTCTTTATAGAGCACTCAATGAAAATAACAATACTGTAGGGAAGTAAGCAATAGAACATTCAACATCATTCACACATATGAGATACACAGAGACATATATTTCCTAAGGAAACCCATAAAGGGTAAAAACCTCTTCTTCTTTATATGATAAGTAATCTTTACATTCTATACATTATCATACTTAGGAGAACCAACTCATAATGAGGCTACAACCTCTGTTTTGCAAGCTTCAACTTGCTGAGAGCACCAACTCTCTGGATTCTCTAGCACCCACTAGAAGGAAGCACCGACTCCTTGGTTTCTCTAGCACCCACTAGAAGGAAGCACCAACTCCCTGGTTTCTCTAGCACCCACTAGAAGGAAGCACCAACTCCCTAGTTTCTCTAGCACCCACTAGAAGGAAGCACCAACTCTCTAAGAGTTTCAACACCAACTGGATGGAAGCACCAACTTCCAGTTACAAAGGCACCGACCTGTATATCAAAGAACCAATGTTCTCCCTTGCACCACCCCGCCACCCTAGTTTCTCTAGCTGCAACCAGTTGGAAGCTTCAACTCCCTGTGTTCAAGCACCCACTTGAAACTCTAAGGACATTAGTCCTCCCTAGCACCTCCCTACCACCCTAAACTATTAAGTTTTCTATATATAAATTTATCACAGTGATACAATATTTATCATTGGCTTACCAGGCTTATCACTGTTTTGCTATGCTGCTCTGCTCTCCTGTATCAGTGTCTCTCTATTTTCATCTTCTTGCACTTTCTAATCTTCTGTTTTTCCCTACAAGAGCACCTCAACCTTCCTTTACCGTCTCACTTTCTTGCTGCACACATCCCTTGCGCTTTATGTGCTTCTGCCTTTTATGCTCTGTGCGCCATCTCCATTCAATGCACCATTCATCTTCCCTATATTTTAGCTGTTGCACACTCCTCCTTCTACACACCTAAATCACCCTCAATAACAACAACCCCCATCTCTTCTTTGTTCTGCATACTTATAGTCTTTGTTCACCTTGTGCATGCTATCTTGCCATGCTTCTGCATGCTCTGACCATGTCAAGTGCTCTACCTGACCATCATAGCAATTCTTCATCTTCTCTGGCTATTATACCCATGCGTCATTTATCACTGGGTGTAATCCGATATTCCTTATACTCTCCAGCAGTCGAGACTCTTCCCTCTATTGTATTTCCAGACCCCAACTCTTACATCTGTCAATTGCCTCTATGAAAAGTCTTCATGCCACTGGAAAAATCCTTGAGACTCTTCAACTCCTCTGGTAATCACCCTGATGTCTCTTACAGTCCTCTGGTAGAAACCATTAGTGCTTTCAAGAAGTTACACCGTGAACCTCCAATAAAATGCATCAACAACTGAATCGTAACTGATCGATTAACTTTGAAGAGAAACAGTGGCCCTTCGATCATATTCCTGATTAACCTGCACCGTTGGATCATAAATGATGGGTCTTGTGTTTATTTCACCATTTTTCAATTCACCATTTTGGCATTTCGACATTCCTGTGGTGAGGCATCTCGACTCTCCAAGTCGCGATCTCTGAAATGGAGATTATCTTCGTGCTACCTCCTCCCTCAAGCCTTCGTCGATGTGACCATAGGTTATGACCAGGGGCCAATTCTGAACATACATTTTGCATTTCATGTTTCGGGGATTCTGTGATGAGTCATCTCGACTCTCCATGTCCCAAACTCTGAAATGGAGCTTGTCTCTTCGAGCTCTTCTCTACATATATTCAATGATGTGACCACCGTCAGTGACCAATCGCTTATCCATAAAGTGCTTTCACAATTTCACATTTCAAGATTTCTATTCCAGTGGTGAAGTGTTTTGACACTACAACTCTCGGTATCCGAAACCTACACCAAAAGGTGTTTTTCATATTTCAGCATTCCGACATTCCTTGTGATGAAGTGTTTTGACACTCCAACTCCCGGTATCCAAAACCTACACCAAAAGGTGTTTTTTGCTTTTCTGCATTTCAACATTCTAGAATTCCTTGTGATGAGATATCTTGACGCTGCTTGTCGTGATCCCTGAAATGATATGAAGGTGTTTCGGCGTATCACATTTCGCGACTTCGGGACTCCTGTGATGAAGAGTCTTGACTCTTGATTCCTCCGACTCATGGTATCCGAAACTCCGGTAGATGTGCCTGTTTCGAGATTTTCGGCATTTCACATTTTGGCACTTCGGGACTCCTGTGTTGAAGAGTCTCGACACTTGACTTCTCCAACTTTTGGTATCCGAAACTCCGGTTGATGTGCCTGTTTCAAGAATTTCGGCATTTCGCATTTTGGCACTTTGAGACTCCTGTGATGAAGAGTCTCGACTCTTGACTCTTCTAACTCCTGGTATCCAAAACTCCTGTTCATGTGCCTGTTTCGGGATCTTCACCGTTTCACATTTAGACACTTCGGGACTCCTGTGATGAAGAGTCTCGACTCTTGACTCTTCCAACTCCCAGTATCCGAAACTCCGGTTGATGTTCCTGTTTCAGGATTTTCGACGTTTCGCATTTCGCGATTCCGAGAATCATGATGATGAAGAGACTTGGCTCTTCCAACTCCTGGTATCTAAAACTGTCCTCCTACTTTTGGGATTTTGGCGTTTCGCATTTCGCGATTCCGAGACTCCTGATGATGAAGAGTCTCGACTCTTCCAACTCTCGGTATCCGAAACTTTCCTCCTGCTTTCGGGATTTTGTAACCCTGCTTCACCTTGCTCTTTAAAGAACGTGCAAGTTCTCCTGGATCCAACGTCGGTCAGACCTCGAGCTCAGATCTGACGTTCATTGAGAATTCTCGATGGGATCCAATAATCACTACCGCTTCTCCTCCCGGGCTTAGACATCCTCCTAACTTGGAATAATTTCTAAGTGTCAAAGGCCTCGACCTTTGATCCGTCTAAGATGCTGAGTACGCTATCTCTCTTGAGCTTTGGCAATGAGTTAACCTCGTCCTTGGTGCACACCTACACATTGCGTGTGACTCTGCCCTCATCCTCCTGAGCTTACGTTGTCCCTGTTTTTCCATCGCTTCATACTCTGATCTTGCCATGCGATCTTCGTTGCACTGCTGGTCTTTCTACTTTCTCTTGTTCATCATCGTTGGGATGAGCTTGCCATTAATGACAAACAAATACTCTGCCTTTTGTCTTCCTCTTTTCCATTGTTGTCTCCCAACTGTAAACCTACCAACGTCCCTACTATTCTTTCCTATAGCCATACCTTCATCGTTATTATTCTTGACATCAATAACTGTAAGCATGTTATCGTTGTTGTTGTTCTTGCCTATAGACATGCCATCGTTGCTACTGTTCTTGCCATCAATGATAAGCATGCTCTTCTTGTAAACATGCCAACACCAAATATCAATATAGCATAGAAAAACCTCAGAATAAGTACTCAACGCCTTGAAAAAGAGATAAATTCAGATAATAAGCCTCTTCGAGGGGTCAACCTCCTTATGCCCACATAAATTTTCAATTACAAGATGATTCAAAATGAAAATGTTTCCTTGGTATATATAGGAGACTAGGAGGTATAATTACAACTAATGGACTAAAGCCGACATATATAAAATAACATTACTAATATAATATGCCCCAATTAAGGGGTAATGAGCCACTATTTAGGGCTTAACACTGCAACTGCTAAGAACCCTAGCGACAATTCTTCAATGATCTTGGTAACCTTATGGCTTAGCTTCCTTCCAGTGGTTAGACTAAATGAAGGAGGTGTGGGCCCATAAACTATTAGAATATTGGATGTGCTCATTTAACCATATAAAATATAGCAATATTGTCAACCAACCATAGGCACTAATGCCACCCGCGAGCACCTTGACCTTGATAGAGAGAAGAATTTATGGAAACAAAACAATAACCAGCCAAGGCTAATGCACCAAGAAAAGATAGCCAAAACTGATCAAGGAGTCCAACTGAGAAAAACTGAAAATGTGGAGTGTTGAATTGTCGACAACAACTGTGCCCCAGCCTTGTGCACAACTGACCTTCTACAGTGCGCACAAGTGTACTTCTACAGTTATGAGAATTTTGGCTAAAATGAAGACTGGCCTCCTATATTTATGTTGCTTCTGCCAGACTACATGGGCCGACTTCTGATTCTAGGTGCTAAATACTTAGTATATAATATTTCCTTTAGCCGACTTCTCTTCTAGGGTTATATACAAATCTTTTATTGCTTCTGGAATATTCTAATCTTGTCAAAGGTCACAAATGGGGGTTAATACCTCCCTCAGTTACCATAATATCAACAGTAGGAACATTGTCTTCACACCCATGTGTTCTGTTTCTAGATCAAATGTTGCAGCCAGAGAAATTATTACTCTAATGGAAGTTAATTTTTCAGTAGGGGAAAAAATATCATCGAAGTCAACTCCTTCAACTTGGGAATATCCTTTCTCTATTAGTCGAGCTTTGAATTTCTCAACTTGACATGTTGCATTCAATTTTTTTTTTAATACCTTCTTGCTATGGACATGATTTTTCCACTAGGTAATTCAACTAAATACCACATCTCATTATTATGAAAGGATTCCATTTCATCAACCGTGGTGTCCTTCCAAAGTCTTCCCTCTTTCGACTCAAATGTCTCCTTTACCAACTTGGGCTCCTTGTTAGTGGTAGTTAAAAAAAACTTGAAATGGAAGTCGAGTGGACTATACCTTTCAATTATTTTCTTACTCGTCCATACCTTCATATGACCGGGGTCAGTTGTTACACCTCTTCATATGATTCAATTGACTCATCTGAATCATCTTCTTCTTCATTCCTTAGTTTAAACCTCACTTTCTTTGGATTATTCTCTGTTTGAACCACTTCAGACTCATAATTCCTTCTGACTTCTCTGAAGACTACATCTCGACTGTACACTCTTTTCCTTGAAGAAGGATCCCAAATCTTATATCCTTTCATTCCTTCTTTGTATCCAATGAAAATACACTTTACTTCCTTCTTGTACAAATTTCTCCTCTTTTCCTTGGGAACATGCACAAATGCATCACAACCAAATACTTTGAGATGTGAAAGCGAAATATTCTTACCAAACCATACCTCATCTAGAGTCAATTCAACTAGCATTGAAGAAGGAGACATATTCACAAGATATTTTGTAGTGTTGACCACCTTTGCCCAAAATTCTTGTGCAATCCCAACACCACTCAGCATGCTCTTTTCCTTGTCTATCAATGTTCTGTTCATTCTTTCAATAAATAAATTTTTCTATGGGGTATATGGCGTGGCATTTTGGCATGCTACGTTACACTTCTTGTAGAACCACTCAAAATAATTTCAAAATAATTCACCACCATTGTTAGTTCTTAACACCTTAATCTTATTATATGTTTGGTTTCCCACAAGAGACTTAAACTCTTTGAATTTATTGAAAACCTATGATTTCTTCCTCAAGAAATATATCCATGTCTTCTTGGAAAAATCATCTCTGAAGGAGACATAATACAAGGATCCACCAAGTGAAGGCACTAAAAAACATAGTAATGGCCAAACACATTATTATGAACCAATTCTATAATCCCCTTTTCCCTTTTTGGTCTAGATGGGAACCTCACCCGACTTTGTTTTCCATATATACAATGCTCACAAAAATATAATTCTAAGTTACATTCAAAAAAATATTTGACCATAACTTTATTATGCATAGCTTGAAGCCCTTTTTCTATAATGTGCCCCATCTTCTCATGGCATATCATGGTTATTTCGACTTAACGAAGACTTGTGGAGTCAGTTTGAATCGAATTAGCCTGATTCGAGTCGAGTTAAGTTGAATTCAGGAACAACAATGTTGTTGCATCCAGTTGGGTCAACATTCCCTAATAACTTTTATAGGGTTCCAATCCAAACTCCTTTCATGAAGACCATCACACCTCTAACCATTTTGCATTTATCCTTCTGAAATAGAGTTTTCACTCTAGCATCACTCGTGTTGCTGACATATATCATATTTGTTTCCAAACGTAGAATACATATCACACCTAGAAGAGTTATTCTCCTCCCATCTTGTAGTATGAATCAAACTCTTCCTCGTACGGCAATTTTGGTTGTCGATTCGTCCCCCAAGAACACATATCCTCCTTCATATCATTCATATTCACAAACAAATTCTCTATGTGGTGTCATATGATAGGATGCTCTTGATTCAATCAACCAAACATCTTGATTTGACTGTGTAATGGTTGATGCCCCATACACATCTCCTCCTTTGTCTGGAGTAGTCTTTCTCTCATTTGATTTCTTCTCATCAGATCCTATACTGAAATACATTGCCTTTGACATACGTTCCCTTTTATAATACCTAGTGTTACCACATTTCCAACATCTTGTCGTTTGAATATGGGATTTATATCTACCCTTTGACTTAGATTTTCTACCAGAAAATTTTCCTTTATCTTTGTCAATCAGTCGTCCTATCACCATTAAAGCATCTTTGGTCGATCCTTCCATGATTTTCCTTATCATTTCTTCTGACAGTATATAGGCAACCATGTCTTCTATCACTAATGTGGTTGAATGTCTCCCTATAGCCAAGACTAATCTATCCCAAGAGTTTGGAAAAGATCATAATAGTATAATACATTTCTCCTCCTCGATGATTTTGATATCCACATAAGATAATTGGATTATATGGTATTAAATGCATTTAAATGATCAGTTACCAAACTTCCCTCACTCATCCTTAGAAGACACAATTTCTTTACTAGGGATTTCAATTGGCACAAGCTTCCCAACTTGTCCCACAGTTTCTTGCCGACATCTTCACTTGAGACATTCAACAACACCGAATATGTAGGACACAATCTAATCATACTCCTTTCCCTGAGCTTTATTTTCTCACATTCTTCATTCGACATACTTTTTGGAATGTTACCTGGATATACTTCCACCCATTGTTCTCGATCTACAAGAAAATCTTCAATTTTAAGCTTCCAAAGTTCAACATTCTTGCCATTAAATTTTTCGATCTCTATTCTCCAACTACTTGCCATTCTTTAAGCATAACTTTAAATATCTATGACTTAATAATATTACTGGACCTAGGGTTTATCTTAGATCCAAGGTTTTTAAACCAGGCTCTGACACCACATGTTAGGAAATTATACTTCAACGCTAAACCTAACAGAAGAGAGGAAGAAATATTTAAGCTAGAAAACAAATGACAAAGAAAATTTACAGTGCACAAAGATTTTACCCAAGAAACCCAAATGGGAAAACCAACATTCCTTGAGTGTATTGCTCTCTTTTTGTATTATTTATTCAAAATAAAAGGTTACATGCTAACCTTGGTCCACACCTAAGACAAAATCGACATCATACCCTCTTGCTTGACACAAGTACAACCCTGTAGCCAATTCGACGTACACATACATGACCAACAAGCTACTGCTAAAGGTTAGCAGGAGCATCCGATATTGATCATTAACATTATACAATTACAACACACTTTATTTATAGGATTTACAGTAGGAAAGACATAAATAAAGGATCCCAAAAATGGTTACATATCCACACATATTATTGGCTACAAATCCCACAAATTTTAGGATTTTTTTATAGTCGACTTCCATTCGGATTATGAGTTGAATACCGGTTGAACTTCATTCAGTATTCAGTTGGTTTCCAAATGAACACTTGTCGACTTATTTTCAATTGACCTCTTTGAATTGTTGTCGATTACTTTGAATTCGAATTTTCCTGATCGATCTGCCTTGATCTTTGAATTTCACTCCTAGTTTATCCACCTCAACTAAACTTTCACTGCAAAGAATATAACAACCTGTACATTTCATCGTTGCCAACGAGCGTCCATAGCCCCAAAAACATTTCCTCGATATCATACAAGCATGGCCTCACTGCCAACGAGCATCCATAGCCCCGATGGGTTTACTTTTACTCCCCACACCATTGAAAGTGCTTCCAACTTCCTTATGAGATTTATGCCTTCACTCTTAAGGATTTGTAATATATGTATTGCTTCTGCAACATGGGTGTTTTAGGAAGAGGGGTGATACACGAGTTTCTTTGATATTTTGTCCTCAATTAGTACCTTATCCTTATGGTTTTATTTTGAGAAGATTATGATATGATTCTTACATTTAGTGAACTGAGAAAGATATCACAAAGATTATTCAGGATACATCTATGACTGTCACCTTTCTTCAATATTTTGAAAACCAATAAGCTTTGTATGAGAGTAATCACATAGTTGCAGAAAAACTATAATCATGAGTATGAATAGTTGGCATTAACAATATGATAGTTTCTCTTTGAAATAGATCTGAATCGACTATTCCCTTGTCAGTATAACCATCATCTATGTTTTGTGTACATTGGGCGATGATGTAAGGAAACCTTTACACTTTTGAATACTTGAAGAGATACTAATACAAGTACTAAGTTTTAATTTTGCAATAGATTCCCAATTTCATTTCAAAAACTATGAATAGGCAATGAAGAATGGGAAACATAGACTTTATTTACAAGCAAAAAAAATATTAAATCAGAAAAATAAAATAAAACTAAAAGGAAAAAACTTTATTTAAATAAATAAGAAAAACTTCAAAAGAAAAAAATGCAATCAATAAGGAAACCTAGTATGTACATGGATAAATGAATAGAGGTGATTAGGATAAGTATTGTTTTTAAGCATTTGTCCATTTAAAGGGATCTCCTCCAGGTCCCCCTCCAATGTCCTACGTGTGGAAGTCCCAGACCCAATTTTCTCATGAATTTGATATGGGCCTAGCTACAATTTTTGGAATTTGGTGTGTTTTCCCTTAATTTCATTGGCTTTATACCATTTAAAGACCAGATCTCCTTCTTGAAAGTCTTTGTTTCCCAATTTTTTTTTATCAAACCTTATTTTAATTAGTTCTTGATGTTGCATTAAATTCTTTTTATATTTCTCTCTTTCTTCTCTAATTTAAGGAGCATGTTCAACCTTTGTTGCATCACTAGGAATTCCTTGTCTTGGATAGATATAGCTAGTTGTAGGGAAGGTAGGAAAGTATGGGTAGGAAAAATAGACTCATGTCCACATACTAGAAATAAAGGAGAGTTTCCCAGAGAATCCTTAGGTGTTACTCTATCCTCCCACGTGGCATTAGGGAGGGCCAAGTGTCAATTCCTATGGTGTTCTGTCACAGTCCTTTTCATAAATTTGATTAGATTTTTATTAGTGGATTTTGATATTCCAGTACCTCGAGGATAATAATTAGCTGAATGTTTATTTTTATGTTATTTTCAAGTGCATATTCAGTCAATTTTAATGAAGAGAAATATTTGGTATTGTCAAATACTAAGGATTTTGGGACACCAAATCTAGTAACAATGTGATATTCAAGGAAGGATATCACATGATTTTAATTTATGACCTTGAGAGGGATTGATTTAGTCCACTTGGTGAAGTAATATGTGGATGCCAATATGTACATGTGTAGCCGAGAAGAGTTAGGGTTTATTTCTCCAATCACATCCATACCCTATTGCTGAAATGAGATTTCAATTTAAACTGGTTGCAAATGGAAAGCATGCTTATTTTCTCTTCCAGCTGACTTTTGGCATTCTTGACATCTCCTTGCATATGCATGTGAATCCTTGAATAGAGTGGGAAAATAGTAACCTTCCCTGAGGATTTTGTGTGCAATGGTGTCTCCCCCAAAGTTTTCTCCAGCCGGACCATCATGTAATTCGGAGAGGATATTTTCTACATCTTCCTTTTCCAAACATCTCAGAAAAATACCATCATAATTATTCCTAAATAATATCCCCTAAGTAAGGTGTTATTGAGATGATTTGAGTCTAAGAGATCTATTTTTCTTGGGTTCCATGTATTGTGGATATGAAACATGAGTCAAATTATATTTCATTTCATGATACCATGGGTCAGTGTTGGAAGGAATGTAACAAACATATTTTTCTAATAGATACTAATCCTCATAGAGTTCATCTTCATGTACTTTATCTTCTGTTGATCCAACCACCAAATTGCAGAGTCCTTGTCATTTCACAATATTAATAGGCATTATGTCCATATCATACTCTTGTAAGGTTGTCATCTAGTTAGCTCCTCTGTCTCCCAAATCCCTCTGCACCAAGATATTTCTCACAACGAGATATGGTACTATAACTTTGACCTTGGATTTGAGTAGGTAGGGTGTGAAATGTTTGACATCCTTAAAAATGATATAGGATTTCTTTTCTACTTCTGGATAATATAATTCTTCTCCTTGTAGGCCAAAACTCATAAAGGCAACCGAGAACTCATTCCCTTCATCATTCTTCTACGTAAGGACAACTACAAATGAAATGTTAGAAGAAAAGGTGTAGAGTATGAAATATTTGCAAAAATATAGGCTCATAAATGCAGGGTATCGAGCTATCTCTTCCATGATCTTTACAAATGATTTTTTTCTCCTTAGTTCCCCATTTGAAATATGCATTTTTCTTTATCATATCTTGAAGAGGTTTGACAATTTCAACAAAACTTGGGACATACCTTTTTACAAAATTGATTTTCCTAAGAAAAGATTGCATTGATTTTTTATTATGGGGAAAATGAATCTTCGATGTGGATTGAGTTCTTTCATGTTCTATCATCATACCATATTTAGATACAACAAAGACCAACATTTTTCCTTCATTGACTGCAAAAACAAATTTCTTTGGATTGAGTGAAATGTCATACCTTCTGCATCTGTTAAATATTTTTCTCAAATGTGCTATATGGTTCCTTTTGTCTTTAGAGAATAAAATGACATCATCGAGATATACCACCACATAATAACCTATTAGTCCTATGAATGAAATGTCCATGGCTCTTTGAAATGTTGCCCCTGCATTTATTAGTCCAAACAAAATTTTCTTATAGGTGTGGGTTCCCCATTTGGATCAAAAAGTGGTTTTCAAATGGCCATCATGGGAAAATAAAACTTGATTGTAACTAGAAAATACCTCTAATAACGAGAGCATTTCAAAACCAGATACACATTGCATAATTTGTTCCATGGGTGGTACATGGTAATTTTATTTTTCTAAAGCCTTGTTCAAGCTTAGGAAATCAACACATAGTCTTATGTCCCCATTATATTTTCTTACAGGCACAAGATTAGAAATCCATCAGGTGTGTCTGACTAGGAAGATAATCCTTACAACCAATAACTTATTCAGTTCAGCCTTTACCCAAGTTTCTAGGCTTGGATGCATCTTCCTCAACTTTTTGTTGAAAAGGCTTTGTTTGAGGCTTCATGGGGATTATATGTTGGATGATATTTGTATCATATGTCTTGAGGTCATCATATGTCCAAGTGAAGATGTATTTGTATTCCTTAAATAACTTGACGAACACTTGTTTTTTAGTTGGGGAACAATTCTTTCCAAGATTGATGATTTGTGGTATACTCCTTGTTCCCATATTTATTAATTCAAAATGTATAACTAAAATTGTCTTGAAGATCATAGAGCTTTTCAAGCCTCACCACATTTTAGGGAATGTTATTAATTGGGGTGGATTTGATTCCCATTTCTTGATATGTTGATTCAAGAGAATCAAAATTTATATCTTGATCATGTTGGCCTTCATCTATGACAAATTATTTGAAGTTATCTTCAAGATGAAAGAAACTTATGATCCACTGGTCATCATCAAAGACTCTCCAATTGGTTATTTTGTAAGGAATTGAAGGCTTGTACAATAATTCCATAGAAAATGTATTAGGCAGTATTCCCTCTAATGGAATTAGTCTATATGCAACATTAGCTAACAAATATGCATCCAAATTTAATGAACGAGGAACAAGAATGATATTAAATGCATCAAAATGTTTAATCGATTCCCATACCTCCTGCTGGTAATGATTGAGGTGAATTGAAATGCAATGAATGGTGTTTCTTACCCATCTGATTACAATTTTTGAGTCACCAAATACGTTTATCTTATTTTCATTTATGTCTACTTCCTTTCTCAATCCTTGTAGAAGGGATTCATACTCAACATTATTATTTGTGCATTGGAATTCAAGTTTGCATGCAATCAATATTTTCTTGCCATTAGGGTCCTTCAATATACAACCAACACCTATACCTTCAAAAGACATGGATCCATCAAGGAATAAAGACCACATGTTAGGATCACCTTTAGGTTTAGTTATGGACTCAAATTTTGTTTTATTTTTTGAATTATTGGAGTTAGTAGAATTAGCATGTACTTCTAATTTATCCCTAGACACTATGTTAGGTTGTACATTAGGGTTAATATCGATTCTATGTACTATATTATAGTGTGGCTCAAAAATCTAAGTGTAGTGAAGGATTTCGGATTGTGTGTTTGATTCCACATAAGAAGAAATGTCAACAATGTGATTCCTAAAGAAAGTGTCATAGCTATAGTTTCCCAAAATAGAATGATTAAACATTATGGGTTAATTGGGATCATTTAAGTCTGTTACCACATGTTTCAGGTATATTTCTTTGTCTACTCTAATTTGGTTGGGTGATGCAGGAGCATCACTCCACGTCAGCAGCGTTCCAGCCAGCAGCACATCCAACATGCATTTACGGAGAAAGGGAGAGGCACAAGCCTCTCGTATTTCAAAATTCAATTTCAATTTAATTTTTCTAAGGCTTTTAATGCTAGACCACTCATCCATTTAGGAAGTGGTTAAGGTTGCCTTAATTGGTAGCCTGCAGCTGAAGTCCAGATTAGTAAGGTCCAAGACCTTCATTTATGAATGCAGCTGTAGGAGACACTCTATGATAGTGATAGCTCAGAGATGGTGAGGTGGAGGTAAGAGCTTGAGGAGCCCCTCTTTGTAAAAAGATTTTCTTTCTTTTGTTTTCAGTTAGTCTGAAAGGAGAGAGAGTCATAGTAGAGAATATCTAGAAGAGTAGAGAATTAGGAGGAGATACCAAAGAAGAGAGGTATCGAGAGAGAGATGAGACTTGTTACAGTCTAGCCTCTATAAAAATATCTTATACAGACATACAGATTAATAGAAAAGCAGTTTTTCCTTCATACTATGTGTTTTGATGTTTACATGTTTTTAAGCATTTCATGTTTTAATGCATAACTGGTGAAGCATTGCATAGGTTTCAATTTCTTCTTGTCTTTGAGTTTTCGAGTGCAAGGAGTGCACAAAGTCTACAAGGTGTGCATTGGTAGAGCTGAGGTAACCTTAGGAAAGCTCAAGAGGGATAGCATTGAGCCTTCATCAATAGAGGTGCAAGGGGTGCACCAAGAAGAAATCTCTTTCGAGTTCAGAGAAAAGATAGAACTACTTAAGGTTCTGTAGAGGCTTTGCCAGGAGGGCATTGAACGAGTGCAAATATTGCACTAGAGAACTCTGTTTCGAGCTCTAAGAAGAAAAGAGAAGTGTCACAGGAAAGACACTCACAGAGTTGTAGAATGCTCTGTTGGCTCAGCAAAACGTGCTTGAGAGGGAACTGTGCAAAGAAAGGCATAGAGAGAAGAGACAGAACTACTGAAAGTTCTATATAAGATCTGCCAGGAGGGAATTGAGCATGTGCAAGGTTGCATAGGAAGGGACTCTATTTCGGGTTCCGAAAGAAGAGAAGTGTCAAGGAGAGACACTGGTAGAGTTGTTGAACACTCTGTGGAAAAGAAGCTTTGCAAGGTGTGCATCGAGCCGAAGAACGCTAGGAGGGCGTGAAACATTTATTTACAAGAAATACTTTGGATATGAGTTTAGCGAAGTCTCAGTAGAACAAGGAGTGTGAGAGAGCAGAATTATTCTAAGTCCTGAAGATCATGAGGAATAGTGCCTTTGCGCACAGAGAAACAGACAAAGGATTTTGGAAATTCAACATTTCAGAGTTCGAAGTTTGGAACGGTGAGAGGATTTGTGGATTCGCTACATCTCGAACTCCCAGTGTGCGAAATTGCGCCAACCATTGGATATGGAGTGCAGTGGCCCGAGAGTCGCAAGATCACGGATACATGCACAAGAGGAGCGCACATGGGAGGTGCATAGGAGAAAAGGATCTGGTCCGTCAGATCTAGCACCAAGGATCGATAGATGTCAGATACGAAAGGAGGTGTGAGGGGTTTAATCCCCATAACAGAAGTAGAAAAAGAGGACTTGTCGAAGTATCGAAGGAATTAGAGCTATCCATCTCAGAGGACACGTGTCGAGGGAGCCACATTTTGATGATTCGGACACCGGGGATCGAGAGTGAAGGGTCTCCAGAAATCGCGAAAGGAGGATTCACGAAAACATCAGGACCGTTGATCAGGAAGGACACGTGGAAGGTGGTCAGGATTTTGGGAAAAGGCCCAAAAGATTTTGGTCTCGGAAGAAGTGGCTATTTCGACATTTCGGGAACTAGAAGGTCGAAAGATAGAGGACAGGAAGAGCCTTACCTCACGATTCCCTGAATCGTGAAACCCCGAAGGGGCAGTTGTTGGGACATTTATGCATTTCGAAAACCAGAAGGTTGGAGGGTCAGGGGTCATCTGCAATTGGGATCGCGAAATCATGAATGCCAAAACCCTGAAAGATAGGTCATGGTCGCGAAAGATCCCAGGATTTTGGCAACTGGAGATTTGAACGACAGAGAATAGAAGGGAGAACGCTCGCTTCGCGTTTCCCCGAATCATGAAAGGCAAATGGCATATTATTGTGGGCCATTATTTCGGCATTCTGGGTACCAGGTACTCGAGAGGCCAGGAGTCGGGAGCCTGGGAGTCCTGACTTGCAAAACTGCAAAATGCGAAGACCCGAAAGGCTAAGGGAGGAGCCAGTTGAGGCGTTGTGCCTTTTCGACATTTCGGAGACTGAAAGTCCAAGAGGACAAGGAGACGGGGAGAATTTTCTCATAGGAGTCCCGAAACCTCGAAAAACCTGAAAGGTATGTCGGGTCTGAATAGAGAGAAGAGCTCCAAGGAAAAAGGGCATGCGCACATATTTTGTTGAAGGCCTATGCCAAAGGAGAAAAGGGGGACATGTGGATTTGTTCGATGGTTCTAGCAAGAGCCTGAAGAGCTATTCTGGCTCAGGAAAAGAGAACGATCCAGAGACTGGGAGGTCAGTAGACCCTGCTGAGGTAGGGGGTCTGCATCAAGTGGTATCAGAGCTGATTTTTGTCTGTAGATTTCAGAAAAAAGAAAAAGAAGGAGACCGTTACTTTGTTCATGGACAAAGGAGAGATAGAAGGGAAAATTCTGGTAACATTAAGTGGAACCAGAAACAAAGATTCATCTGTAGACAGTAGGTGAAGAAGGAAGACAGAGTATGGAAGCTCTGTGGTGATTGTTTGCAAGTGTGCAATAGCCAATAGACAACCAGGTGAGTTGTAGGAGAACATGGATATGCTCTCAGGCATAGAGTGATCCATAAGTTTTCCAGGACGGAAGACAGAAGGTGAAGAAGAAAATGGCTACTGAAGGCCATGAGCGTGGTGGAAGAGGATACCACCAACAGATGAGTAAAGAAGAGATTGACAAAGAACTCGCTGAGATAAGAGAGAGAATGAAACAACTGACATTGAAGATGCAACAGGAGGCAAAAGCACAATGGGTGTATGAATGGCCTCTGAATAGGAAAGCCAAATGGCATTTTCAAAAGTTGATGGTCAGGAAACAAAAACAAAGGTTGAGAAAGTGGTTGAGGTATGTTGAAATCCTTAGTGACACAGAGCTGGTTTGCATCTGTGATCCAGAAGTTGGAGAAACCCTCAGTGATGAGGAATAGAGATCAGTTGTAGACCTCATAAACTGCCAGGAAGGCAGAGATGAATTTTCCAATTTCTAGGAGCGAAATGAGATGATCTCATTGGAGGATCTCATAGACTGTCAGGAGGACAGCAAGGGAAATTCATATTGCCAGGGGGGCAATAGTATGAGATTAGCTGAAGATATCATAGACTGCCCGGTGGGTAGGGCAGAAATACCATATTGACAAGTGGGCAAGGGAGAGTAGATGAGATTGTCCGAAGGTCTCATGAACTCAGGGATGAGTTTAGATCAGCAAGGAGTGTTGATGAATATGGGATCGATTGATCTCATACACTTCCAAGTGGGCAGAGGTGAGATTTTGAGTTGCTAGGTGGGCAATAGAAGGAGATCAGCAGAAGGTCTCGCATACTGCCAGGGGAGTAGTACTGAAAGTTTAGATTGCCAGGTGGGAAACGATATGGTACCATTTGGTCTCATAGACTGCCAGGTGGGCAACAAAAATTTCCCAATTTGCCAGGTGGGCAGGGGAAAAGAGGTGAGACTGTCTGAGAGTCTCATGAACTTAGAGGAGAGTTCAGATCAGAAAGGAGTGCTGACAGGTGAGGATCAGAAGATCATTCTGATGATTGGGGGAATTCAGGTATTCCTACCAAATATCCCAAGAGAGGCTAGAGCAGGTGTTGCAGATGCAACAACAGCAAGAAGACAACCAATAGAGACTGTCAAGGAAGAGGAAGAAGTGGAGCAGACACTAATGTTTTCCCAAGGAGAAAAATATGAGCATTCATCAGAATGGCTCAAAATTTTCAGTCAGGAAGCTGAAACAGAGATGACTGCAACACTGGAGCTTGTAGCAGAAGAGGAAGCAAACAACACATATTTTCTTGATCTGTGTGAAGAATTGGAATCCATGGAGAGAAGGGTGATGGTACAAATCTTGCACATCCAACAGGCTAAGTTGGAAGCAAGTAGAGGAGCATACCAGCCTTGGGAGAAGCTGGAAGTATGTCAACAGGAGAAATGGCAGCAACAGAACTGCCACAGGAAGAAGATGAGAAACAACTCAATAATAAGACTGCAGAGCTGGAGTCTACAATAGAGTGGCCACTTAGTGCCACAAAGAGATATGAATATGGCATGGGATATCTATTTGATCTACCCATTTGCAGGGGAGAAGTGCAGTGGAACAGATTGCATACAAAGAGCCAGTCACTGAAGCAGTTGGACGAGATAATTGAGGAGATTAGGAAGTTGATGTTGAGGTCAACACAAGAATCAGTCAACAATGCGAACCTAAGAAGAAAGGAGCCTACAAGAGTAGCAGGGAAAAAGAAACAGCAACAACAACAACAACATAGCTGGAAAGGAGCAGATGGACAACTCCAAGGGAAAGTTTGGGATCCAGGTGGATTTCAACATTGGAGAAGAGGAGCTCATGAGCAAGAGCTCATGATTTTTCCAGCTGAGGAGTATGATGCAGGAGCATCACTCCATGTCAGCAACGTGCCAGGCAACAGCACATCCAACACAGATTTATGGAGAAAAGGAGAGGCACAACCCTCTCGTTTTTCAAAATTCAATTTGAATTTAATTTTTGTAAGGCTTTTAATGCCAGACCACTCATCTGTTTAGGAAGTGGTTAAGGTTGCCTTAATTGGTAGCCTGCAGTTGAAGTCCAGATCAGTTAGGTCTGAGACATTCATTTATGAATGCAGCTGTAGGAGCTGCTCTATGATAACGATAGCTCAGAGACGGTGAGGTGGAGGGAAGAGCTCAAGGAGCCCCTCTTTGTAAAATGATTTTCTTTCTTTTGTTTTCGGTTAGTCTGAAAGGAGAGAGAGTCAGAATAAATAATCTCTAGAGGGGTAGAGAATTAGGAGGAGAGACCAGAGAAGAGAGGTCTTGAGAGAGAGCTGAGACTTGTTACAGTCCAACCTTTGTAAACATATCTTGTACAGACATACAGATTAATAGAAAAGTAGTTTTTCCTGCATACTATGTGTTTTGATGTTTACATGTTTTTATGCATAACTGGTGAAGCATTGCATAGGTTTCAATTTCTTCTTGTCTTTGATTTTATGAGTGCAAGGAGTGCATAGAGTCCGCAAGGTGTGCATTGACAGAGGTGAGGTAACCTCAAGAAAGCTCAAGAGGGATAGCGTTGAGCCTTCATCAGTAGAGGTGCAAGGGGTGCACCGAGAAGAACTCTCTTTCAAGTTCAGAGAAAAGACATAACTATTGAAGGTTCTGTAGAGGCTCTTCCAGGAGGGAATTGAGCGAGTGCAGAGAGTGCACCAGAGAACTCTATTTCGGGTTCTGAGAAGAAAAGAGAAGTGTCACAATAAAGACACCCACAGAGTTGTAGAATACTCTGTTGGCTCAAAAAAACGTGCTTGAGTGGGAACTGTGCAAAGAAAGGCACAAAGAGAAGGGACAAAACTACTGAAAGTTCTGTATAAGCTCTTCTAGGAGGGCATTGAGAATGTGCAAGGTTTTATAGGAAGGGACTCTATTTCGGGTTCTGAAAGAAGAGAAGTGTCGAGGAGAGACACTGACAGAGTTGCTGAACACTCTATGGAAAAGAAGCTCTGCAAGGTGTGCATCGAGTCGAAGAACGCCAGGAGGGCGTGAAGCATTTCTTTACAAGAAATACTTTAGATCTTATTTTAGTGAATTCTCAGTAGCACAAGGAGTGTGCAGGAGTAGAATTATTCTAAGTCTTGAAGCTCAGGAGGAATAGTGCCTTTACGCACAGAGAAACAGACAAAGGATTTCAGAAATTCATCAGTTCAGAGTTCGGAGGTTGGAACGGTGAGAGAATGTGTGGAGTCGCTGCATTACGAACTCCTAGTGTGCGGAATCACACCAACCATTGGATCTGGAGTGCAGTTTCCCAAGAGCTGCAGGAATACAGATACGTGCACAGGAGGAGCGCACATGGGAGGTGCACAAGAGAAAAGGATCTGGGTCGTCAGATCTAGCACCAAGGACCGATAGCCGTCAGATCCGGAAGGAGGTGTGAGGGGTTTAATCCTCATAACATAAGTAGGAAGATAGGACTCGTCGAAGTCCCGAAGGAATCAAAACCATCCATCTAAGAGGACATGTGTCGAGGGTGACACATTTCAGTGATTCAGACACCGGGGATCGAGAGTGAAGGGTCTCTAGAAATCGCGAAAGGAGGATTCGTGAAAACATCAGGACCATCGATTAGGAAGGACACATGGAAGGTGGTAAAGATTTCGGAAAAAGGCCCGAAATATTTTGGTCCTAGAAGAAGTGGTTATTTTGGCATTTCAGGAACCAAAAGGTCGAAAGACAGAGGACACGAGGAGCCTTACCTCACGATTCCCCGAATCGTGAAACCCTGAAGGGGCAGTTGTCGGGACATTTCATCATTTCAGCAACCGAAAGGTTGAAGGGTCGGGGGTCGTCTGCAATTGGGATCGGGAAATCGTGAATTCTGAAACCCCGAAAGATAGGCTGTGGTCGCAGAAGATCCTGGGATTTCGGCAACCGAAGATTTGAACGATAGAGTACATAAGGGAGAATGCTCGCTTCGCGATTCCCCGAATCGTGAAAATCCAGTGGCATATTATCGTGGGAAATCATTTCGTCATTCCGGGTACCAGGTACTCGAGAGGCTAGGAGTCGGGAGCCTGGGAGTCCCGACTCACGAAACCGCGAAATGCGAAGACCCAAAAGGCTAAGGGAGGAGCCAGTTGAGGCGTTGTGCCTTTTCGACGTTTCAGAGACTGGAAGTCCAAGAGGACAAGGAGACAGGGAGAATTCATTCACAGGTGTCTCGAAACCTCGAAAAACCTGAAAGGTATGTCGGGTCATAACAGAGAGAAGAGCGCCAAGGAAAAAGGGCGTGCACATAGATTTTGTTGAAGGCCTGTGCTAGAGGAGAAAAGGGGGACTTGTGGATTTGTTCAAAGGGTTCTAGCAAGAGCCCGAAGAGCTATGTCGGCTCAAGAAAAGAGAATGACCCAGAGACCAGGAGGTCAATAGACCCTGCTGAGGTAGGGGGTCTGGATCATTGGGTTTTCCATTGTAAGGAAGCCACAAGTGTGACCAATCTGTAGAAAAATATCCATCGATCATAGAAAACCAATCTCTGCTCAAAAGAATTCCATAACTATCAGGGATATCGACTACTATGATCTCAATAGTTTGGTGCACCTTGGGTTTGTATGATAATATGATCAAGGAATTCATTAAATATCCAATAACTTGTTGAAATATTGTAATTGCAAAGAGTATTCAAATTATTATTATTGATGTATTATTCATTAGATCAATCTCCTTTTGTGGATTGATCATGTCGGGTATTGTAAATGACCAAATCCCCTTTTTTGGATTGGTCAAAGCCTAATTGTAATGGGACAAATTAGAAGTTGGCCCCATAATATATTAAATTGGTTATAACCACCCATAATGAGAAGTTGGCCCTGCCCGTGAAAAGACACCCCAGTTCAACGCCTGTTAGATTGTATAAATAAGAGAGGTTAGCGCCTCATTTGTTCACTCACTCACTTGTTCATCATAGCACAAGTTTGGAGATGCAGTTGGAGAAGAAGGAAGAGAGAGAGAGAGACATACTTGGGAGAGGAATTTATGTATTGTTTGGTTTATTCTCTTATCATTGTATTGGCTATCTATATTAAGGAAGTTTTTGTTGGGTTTTCTCCCCCATGAGGGTTTCTCAGGATAAATGATGTGTCTCTTATCATTGTGTATTTCTCAGTGATCCTATATATGCTATGGTTATCTAGTGAATTGAAAATAAACCTAATAATAGATTAAAACTTAACATAGTATCAGAGCTAAGTTGAAGAGAGAATCTTTCACAAGAAGAAGAAAAACGTCAGTGTTGCCGCACATGAAAATTAGGGATTTTTATTGAAGAATATTTCTAGCCTCAAAACCATCTAGAAAAGTGTGCCCTAACCCAAGGAATTATTTGGCACCTTCAACGCATATTTTCAGTGGGTAGATCTCCTGGAAAGTGAAACTCTAGTTTTCACCGGTACCAGAAAACCAGAAGTACCAGAAGTACCAGAAAACTAGAAGTACCAAATGTACCAGAAAACCAGAAGCACCAGTCCAGAAATCCGCTGGTCAAGTTTGAGGGGGTAAAATTTGGATTTTTAGAAATCTGACTGCACCAGCTTACTCGCCTCAACTCACTGCATCTATCCCTTGGATAAAAATTTCAAAATATGAAGTTTGAAAAATTAGGGTTTCCTCTTAAAACCCTAAGTTGATGTTGCAATTGCAGTCTCAAAATCAGTTGTAGTATCAATTACAGTTGCAGTAGTAGTTGAAGTATCAATCATAGTACCAGTTTCAGTCACCCTTGAAGTTTTTAAGAGTTGGTAATTATTACCACTGCTACCAGATGGTGCCACTACCTACAAATGATATATGAGGTATGTACCCACATATGTTTAGATTGTTAAGCTTTAAAGGGTATTTTCAGGAGAAGGGATCTCTTGCCATAGATCCATAAGGATCTCAAGATCCAACACATTCACAGGAATAATGCAACCTAGATTTGATTATTCTGATATGCATCTATTTGTTATGACATTATTTTGATCTAGATTGCATGTTGAAGCTATGACCATCATACTAACCTTTGGTCAAAATTAAAGTCAAGGTATTAGATAGATTAAATTTGATATCATAGAGTTTAGTCTCTAACCCAACTTTCTATCAAGATAACATATTGTCTTAGTACAAGAAGACAGGTTGAAGAAAGCACTCATCATCTTGAGTGAAGGAGACTTGGAAGAAAAGTAGCACACTCATTCTTGAGGACAAGGCTCCAGGTTCCAGGTTTGATTAATTAAGTTGTTAAGATTCAAAGTTGCACCTGAAAAGTTGATGACTACTCCTTTACAGGTAAACACTATAGTTGAGATATCAGTCCTCGAAAATTATTATACTTGGTAGCGTGTGGGAATATTGAGATAAATTCTTAATGTAACATATACAACCAACATCTCCTCTAGGAGAAACTTCCCATTTTGATTCCAAGTTACCATGGAGGAATGTTTGATCACAACACTATAAGAGTGTTGACCTCATTTCGTATTGTATTTCTTACTTTTGTATCTTTGCTCCAGACATGCCACAAGTGATAGCTCTAAAGGAGCTACTTTGATGATTATTCATGTTATTGCTTTATCTACTATTATCAAAAAGAGTATTATTCTTGCTTGTTGTTTCGTTGACCTTGTTTAAGGTCATAGGTGATAACTCTGAGAAAGCTATAGTGAAGGTTGTTGAAGGCAACATATTATATGAGACATGAAGCAGACTATGTACATGACCATATACACTCATGTAACAAAGAAGATGAAGAATAAGCTATCTTTTGAGATTCAACGTATCTCATATGAAGATTAATTGTAGGGAGCAGAAGGCTCAAAAGATGACCGAACATTAGAGGAAAGAACTCATAGTAGACCTATTCAAAGGATAATTAAGCCACTTTGACATGAAGAAGAACTTGTTTGAAGCATGACTCGGTCCTTCATATTTAGACTTGGTATTCAACACCAAGTATACCCTGTAAGAGATGACGAAGTCCTTGTAGAATCAGAAGAAATCGAGAGTAAGCTTGATCTCATAAAGGATCAGATGAAGAGACAACTTCCACGACTAGGAGACAGATGTCATGAGAAGATTGGATCATATCTTCAAAAACTTCTAGGAGATATGAAATCTCCTGGGAAGATTCCCCTATTTCAATAACAGAGAAGGAAGCCAATCAGAAAGACTAGGATATGGATTCTTCTGTGACACTAGAAGAGAAGTAAGTATGGAATTCCAAGATTGATCTATACAGATCAAACATGTTGCATATGTACAAAGCCTGATGTGTGTCCAAAGGATTCTCCCAACAAGAGGGAGAAGACTATGACGAGACACTTACTCCAGTTATTGAAGAAATAGTTCCAGTATTTATGAAGACAACCAGAACAACCATGATTCATATATAGTATGAGATGCAGGGGGAGCAATCCCCATACTTAAAATTGAGTGGTAGTTGGTGCAGTACATTAGTTGGGTCATGGAAACATGACTATGATAAAATATAGTGTTACCTCCATGAAAGAAGAAGAGATATCTTAAGTATCAATTATTGAGCCATTCTCAGTTTCAGATGAAGTTGTTGCCATGATGGAGTAGAGGAATTGCTCCCAGATTTCAACAGTTACAGTGAGAATGGAGAAACCATTCTCATATTTAGAGTAGGTGCAAGTAAAGAGTCCCAGTTCCAGAAGGAATAGTTGCATAAAAAGGAGAGGACATACTCTCAATCAGTTAGGCAGATAGTGCTTTGCAGAAAGCACATAGAGCTAGCACATGATTGTGCATATTGAGTTGCACCTGAGCAAGTGTACTAGATTGGTACAATGTAATGAGAAAATTTGATTTGAGGATTGAAGATAGAAAGAATCGTGTCTTCCAGTTGAAGGAAGCTCTGTACATGTTGAAGCCAGCCCCTAGAGCTTGATATGGAAGAATTGACAGTGTCCTAAAGAGCTTGGGCTTTACCATAAGTAAAGTTGATTCTAACCTTCATATCAAGGTTATGAATGATGAGCCAGTGATGTTACTACTTTATGTAGATGATGTATTCTTGACAAAATATCATCATAGATTGTAGAGGAGGCTCACTACAGAGTTTCACAAAAGATATAAATGTAGTATCTCTTAGGTCTTGAACTTTGGCAGATCACAAAGAAGATCTTCCTTAACCAAGGGAAGTATGCAGTTAAAATTAAAAGGGTTGACATGTTGAAATGAAAATCCATGTACACACCCATGGAAATGAATTTGAAGCTCCTGGTAGATACCTCGTCAGAATTGGTTGATGATACTATGTACAAACACATTGTTGGTTCAATGATGCATCTGACGAATACCAGGCTAGATATATGTTTTTCCTTGAGTCACTATCTGGTAGAACCCAAACATGTTCACATTGTTGCTGCAAAACATATGATGAGATACCTTAAGGTTACATTGAATTTTGGTCTCTATTATACTAGAGATCATGACTTTAGACTGAGTGGTTACACCGATTCAAATTGAGCTGAAAGTGTTTCTAATAGAAAGAGCACTTCAGGATGTTGTTTCAGTCTGAGGTTAGCCATGATCTCATGGTAGAGTAGGAAACAATTCATCATTTCTTCGAGCACAACATAAGCGGAATACATTGTTGCATGTTCCTCTAGTTGTGAAGCCATATGGCTTCAGATGTTCTTGACCGATCTATTTGATCTGGAGATGGAAGCCACCATGATTCTATGTGATAACCAAGTTGTATAAAAATGATGGAGAACCATGTGTTCCATGATGAGTCGAAGCACATAGAGATAGGTATCACTTCACCCATGATATGATGCAGAGAGGAGCTATAAAACTTCAATATGTTGAAACAAATGAACAAATTGCATATGTGTTAAATAATCCTCAGTCTCGTTTAAATTTTGAGCACTTTTGAGACAATCTTGGTATAGTCCGAAAGGACCTCCCTCGAAAGGGGGAGTAGTGTTGATGATATTATGGTATCCTGATTATTAGTGATAGCTCCGTTAGGATTCTTATAATCCTAGGGAATCTTATGATTCCTGGGCAGATCCCAAAGGTCCGGTAAGGATGGTCTATCCGAGTACCACGTGGTAGCTCCGTTAGAATTTTATATCCTAGGGAATCTTATGATTCCTGGGTAGGTCCTTAGGGACTGTCAGAGTACCACAAAATGATGATGTGCCAGATTAATTATTGTGATGATGTACCAACTTAATTGTTGTGATGATGTATCAACTTAATTGTTGTGATGATGTACCAGCTTAATTGATGTGATGATGTACCAACTTAATTGTTGTGATGATGTGCCATCTTAATTGTTGTGATGCTAGCCTCGTGTTGATGACATGCCAACCTCGTGCTGTGATGATGTGCCAACCTTGTGCTATGATGATGTGACCAACCTCATGTTATGATGATGTGCCAGCCTCGTGTTGTGATTCCAGATTCGTGCTAATGATATTGTGTAGCCAACTTCATGTTGTGATGCCAACCTAGTGTTGAAGACTCTCAACCTAGTGTTGATGTTGATGATGCTCCAGCCTTCGTGTTGTGATGTTGTTGTTGTTGTTGATGCTCCAGCCTTTGTGTTGTGATATTGTTGTTTTTGATGTTGTATCAGCCTTGTGTTGTTATTGATGATGATTATGTATTAGTGTTATACTAATCCATGTTGATGCAGTTGATGGCGATGATGCCACTTCATCTTCTTGCTGAAGTTGATGATGATCCTTCATCTTCTTGTTGAAGTTGATGAAGATGATTCCACTTCAACTTCTTGTTGAATATGATGATGATGATGCCACTTCAGCTTCTTGTTGAAGATGATGATGATGATGCCAATTCAACTCCTTGCTGAAGATGATTATGATGATGATGTTATTTCATCTTTCATGTCGAAGATGATGATGTTACTTTAGCCTCACGCTGAAGATGATGATTATGTTACCTTAGCCTCATGTTGATGAGGATGATGAAGCCATTCCAACTCCCTACTATGAATGATGATGATGAGAAAAACTTACGATGATTTATAGATATGCCAACCAATGTTCCAAGATGTCATTGATGATGTTGCCCTCTCTCTCGCCTGATGTTGTTGTAGAATACCCTTATATTAAGGGGGGGTATTGAAATATTGTAACTGCAAAGAGTATTCTAATTATTATTATTGATATATTATTTATTAGATCAATCCCCTTGCGTGGATTGATCATGTCAGGTATTGTAAATGACCAAATCCCCTTTTGTGTATTGGTCAAACCCTAATTGTAATGGGTTGAATAAGAAGTCATCCCCATAATATATTAAAGTGGTTATAACCACCCATAATGAGAAGTCAGCCCTACCAGTGAAAAGACACCTTAGTTCAACACCTACCAGATTGTATAAATAAGAGAGTCTAGCACCTCATTTGTTCACTCACTCACTTGTCCATCAAAGTGAAAGTTTGGAGCTGCAGTTGGAGAAGAAGGAAGAGAGAGAGAGGTGCATATTTGGGAGAGGACTTTCTGTATTGTTTGGTTTATTCTCTTGGCATTCTCTTGGCTATCTATATTAAGGAATTTTTGGCTAGGTTATCTCCCCCATGAGGGTTTCCCAGGATAAATGATGTGTCTCTTGTTGGACAACTAAGGGGGGGGGGTGAATTAGTTATTACCGTGCTTAAACAATTATGCTTATTTTAAATTCTTTACAAGGCACTCAATGATAATCACAATAATGCAGGACAATAAGAAATGGCACATTCAACTTCATTCACATATATGAGATACATAGAGAAAGATATTTCCGGAGGAAACCCATAAAGGGTAAAAACCTCTTCTTACTTATATGATAAGAATTATTTACATTCTTTACATTATCATACATATGAGCACCTACTCATTGTGAGGATACAACCTCTGTTTTTTAAAGATGAAACTTGTTGAGAACACCAACTCTCTGTTTTCTCTAGAACCAACTAGAAGGAAGCACCAACTCCCTGGTTTCTCTAGCACCAACTAGAAGGAAGTACCAACTCCCTGGTTTCTCTAGTACCAACTAGACGGAAGCTACAACTCCCTGTGTTCAAGCACCCACTTGAACCTCTGAGGACTCCAGTCCTCCCTAGCACCTCCCTACCACCCTAGTTTATGAATATGAATTACTGAAACTTATTACAATGACATAGTGTTCAACAACAACTTACCAGTCTCATCATTGTTCTGCAAGATTTCGCTGCTCTGTCTTCCTCATTGTCTTCCTGCACACATCCATTGCACTTTTTTGTTCTTCTACCTCTTGTTGTTTCTACACCATTCCCATTCAATGCACTTTTTGTCTTCTATCCATTTCAGCTGCTGCACTCCACCTCCTTCTTCACACATGCATCCCACACCACTACAACAACCCTGATCTCTTCTTTTTTCAACATTCTTATACTCTCTGTGCATCTTGTGCATGCCCTATATCCAATGGTTCTGCATGCTCTGCATGTCGCGTGCTCTACCTGTTCATCATGGGAACTCTTCATCTTCTCTATTTGTTCATCCCATGTGTCCATCATCACTGGGTGTTATAATCAAGTTACTTCACATTACGAACAATTGAGATTCTTCATCTTCTGTTACATTCAAGCTAAACTACTATGTTGCAGTTACAGGCTCCAACGCTCATCCAGCTGTCAATCGCCTCCATGAACAGTCAGTGTTCTACTTGCAGATCCCTTGATATTCTTCACCTCCTCCGTCAATCACCCCGAAGTGTCTTCGAGTCCTCTAGCAGAAACTATCAGTGGTTTCTGGTAGTTACACTGTGACGTGCAACAATAGCCCTCCGATTTGATTCAATTTCATCTGCACCATTGGATGACTTTCATTAGTCTTGCATTCATTTCGTCATTTCGCTCTTTGAAATTTCAAGATTTGTGTGATCAAGTGTCTCGACACTCCATGTCGCGATCCCCAAAATGGAGCTTGGTTTCTCTAGCTCTTTCCTCTATCTCTCGCCGATGTGACCAATGGTTGTGACCATAGCCTTATTCAAAAACAAAATTTTGCAATTTCGCGTTTCAACACTTCGGCATTTCGGTACTCTTGTGGTGAAGTGTTTCGACAATTCAACTCCCGGTATCCAGAACTATGAAATGGAGTTAGATCAACGGTCCGATACTCCAACATTTCTCATTTTAGTGAATCGGAATTTTGGTATTCCTGTGGTAAAGTTTCTTGACTCTCCATGTCGCGGTGCCCGAAACTCTGAAACGGAGCTTGTTTGTGACATTTCGCGACTTCGGGACTCCTTATGATGAGAGTCTTTGTCATTTCCATCTCCCAGTATCTAAAATCTTGGTATCCAGTACTCCAAGCGATGTGCCTGTTTCGGGTTTTTGCATTTTGGCACTTCGGGACTCCTAATGATGTGAGTCTCTGACATCTCTGTCTCCCGGTAATGGAAATCCCGGTATCCAACACTTCGAGTGATGTGCCTTTTTTTGGGTTTTGGGATTTCACATTTCGGCACTTCGGGACTCCTGATGACGAGAGTCCATGACATCCCTATCTCCCGGTATCCAAAAGTTCGGTAGCCGAAACTTTGAGCGATGCACCTATTTCTTTATTTCGGGGTTTCACATTTCGCGACTTTGAGACTCCTATGTTAGAGAGTCTTGAATCTTGACTTCTCCATCTCCCGGTAACTGAAACTCCGAAATGGAGTCTTTGTTGAGGTGATTTTTCAGGGTTTCACATTTCACCTTTCTCGTTAAAGAGCATGTAAGTTCTCCTGGATCCAATGTCGGTCGGACCTCGGGCTCAGATCTGACGTTCATCGGGAAATATTCAATGAGATCCATTGCTTCATACTCTGATCTTGTCGATATTTCTCTGCAACGTCTTCTGAAAAGACTTCTGGTGCCCGCCTGGCACATCCTTCCTGTACTCAAGCCATCATCGTTGTTGTACTTTCCATCAATGATAAGCATACACTGCCTGTAAAACATGCCAACAATCTCCCCCTTTGGCATTGATGGCAACAAAGGCACCCAGACCTGTTCTTTTCTCCCCCTTTGACATCAATGTCAAAGAAAAAATGCCCCCCCTGAGCTGTGGCAGTATTTTTAGGAGGTATCAGATATGAAATCAATATAAGACTCCCCCTAATAGGATGGACTCTCTTAGGTGTGAAATGGGATGACACCCAACTTCTATCGGAGATATTCAAAAGGGGTCTTAGCTAGGGGTTTAGTAAAGATGTCTGCTATTTTTTCTGTGGTTGGAATGTACTGAACCTGAAAAACCTGATTGGTGACTTTCTCTCTCAGAAAATGGTACTTTATGGGAATATGCTTGGTCTTGGAGTGGAATACAGGATTCTTAGACACACTGATGGCACTAGTGTTATCACAATGAATTGGGATCGATGCAACGTATTTTACCTCCAAGTCTGCAAGTGTCTGAATCATCCATAATACCTGAGTGCAACAGGTAGCAGCAACAATGTACTCTGCCTCTGTGTTTGATAAAGAAATAGAACCTTGCTTTTTACTAAGCCATGCTACTAATGAGTCACCCAGGAAGAATGCTCCTCCACTGGTGTTTTTTCTCTCATCAACACAGTTTGCCCAATCTACATCTGAATAAGTAGTTAACTGAAAATTATGATTTTTGGGATACCACAGAACATAAGTCATTGTTTCTTTAAAATATCTGAATATCCTTTTGATAGCTTGCAAATGACTCTGTTTAGGTGTAGACTGAAATCTTCCTACCATTCCAGCAACATGCATTATATCTGGGCGAGATGTTGTGATGTACAGAAGGCTGCCTATCATTGACCTATATGATCTTTAATCAACATTAGGTGAGTCATCATTCTTGCTTAATTTGCATCCAGTAACCATAGGTGTACCCACAGGTTTGGAGTCTTCCATTTGAAATCTTTTCAACATTTCTCTTAGATATTTTTCTTGAGAAATGAACATCCATTCATACCTTTGAGTAATTTGCAGACCAAGAAAAAATGACAGTTCTCCTATCATGGACATTTCAAACTCAGATTCCATGGCAGAAGCAAACCATTTTACCAATGGAACTTTATTACATCCGAAGATGATGTCATCTACATAGACCAATACGATGAGCAAATTATTATCCTCTATTTTAATATATAGATTGTTCTTAGTTGTTCCTCTCTTGAACCCTTTGTCTTTGAGATACATATCCAGTCTATGATACTAGGCTCGAGGGGCTTGTTTTAACCCATATAAATATTTCTTTAGCTTGCATACTAAGTCAGGGTTATCAGACAGTTTGAAACCCTCTAGTTGTTCCATATAGACTTCTTCACTTAAATCTCCATTTAGAAAAGATGACTTGACATCCATTTGATAGACTTTAAACCTTTTATGACAAGCATAGGCAAGAAACATTCTGATAGCTTCTAGTCTTGCTATAGGCGCAAATGTTTCATCAAAATCCAGTCCTTCTATCTGAGAATATCCTTTACAGACTAACCTTGCTTTGTTATTGACAACTTGTCCTTGCTCATTCAACTTATTCTTAAAGATCCATTTGGAGCCAATGACATTTTTCTCTTCAGGTCTATGAACCATCTTCCACATATTTTTTTTCTCAATCTAATCAAGTTCATCATTCATTGCTTTAACCCAGTGGTCATCTTTGTTGGCTTCATTAAAATTGTTGGGTTCCAACATGGATATGAAGGCTTTATGAGATTGTTCGGTGTTTTTTATTAGATTTCTCTTGGTTTTTACACCTTTGTCTTTTTCTCCAATTATCTGACTTGCAGGATGATTCTTTTGAATGATTCTGGAGGAGGAATTTGAAGTTGACTACTGATTTGAGTCTGTCTGAGTGTCTGAGTCTTCATCTGATTCAGAGTCTTCATTTTCTGATTCTTGGACCTGTTCATCTTCAGCTTTAGCTGTGTCTTCTGTAGAAGACTCATTACTGTACATCTCTCTTGTTGGGATTCCTTCATCAAATTTTACATCAATACAGTCAACACTTTTATGCAGCCTTTTATTATAGCATCTATATCCTTTACTATTTGTAGCATACCCTAAGAAGATACCTTCATCATCCCTGCCATCATATTTTCCAAGGTTCTCGTCTTTATTCTTTATGTAGCATTTACTCCCAAAGAATTTGAAGTGTTTAATTGAAGTAGGTCTCCCAAACCATAGTTCATAAGGTGTCTTGTCACTTTGTAGTTTGAGGTGAGCTTTGTTAATACTGAGAGGGGGGTGAATCAGTATCAAGTACAATTTAAAACATTTTTCAACTTATACTTAATCCATTCAACTATATCCAATTAGCAATGAACAATAGTATAAGAGTTACACCAATACACCATGCACAATATATGAGAAATAATCAATAGTTTATTGTTCAAGGGAAGTAATGACTTCCAAAGGTAGCTACAACTTCCAAATGTAGAGGGAGGGATAAGCCTCCAAGAGGAATATATAATCCTCCAATATCAAGAGATATTTGAACTCTCCATCCTTTCCCCTTCCTTCCACCCAAGAATATATGAGAGATAATAAAACTTTACATTAAATCATCACCATCAACCAATCATCACATAAAACCTAATAATGCTTCCTGAGACTTCTTCAATTTATGAAATTATTCAATTCTTGAAGTACTCTGATCCTATAGATAATATTACTCAGTGTATTCTCTAAAACTCCTCCAATTTTCACTCCTTGAATCCTCCCCAAAAAGAGGTTATAGAAAGAATGGTAGACTTTATTCAATTCTGGTCTGTTCAGAAGACCCAACTTGTACAACATGTCCTGCGCTCAATATTTAACATAAAATTCTGAAACTCATACACAAGAAATTAAAATATGTACTCTTTCCAATGGAAGTGGTCCCACTTCATTTGGATTCTGTATGAAAAATTTATGACTGTTTTACCAGGAACACCTGTTTATTGACTAGCTTTGGGACTGGTCACAAACCCTATCTTCCATAGAGTGTATCTCCATAATTATAGCGAATCAAGAGGTAAATTTTTTACCAGAGGTACCTTGATATGTCTTCTCAATACCATAGCGATTTAACCACCTGAATCGTTCTAGAAAAAAAGTTATAGCAAAAATGGTAAGATGATCTGAAAATAACATACCTTAGAACACATCACCAAAAGACTTCATCCTCCCTTGAAATCCGACCTTCTTTTACTTCTTATTCCCTCTGAAATTCGACTTGTATCAAATGAATATATAATGATTTTTATTTATACCATTTATGTCACTTCCTTTTAACATTAGGGCCGACCCGACACTTTCTTATTTTGTAATTCTTTTCTTTAATTATCTTCAGGGCCTACATGTACAATTCACTTTGTCATCTTCAAAAATTCATTTCTCCTCAA
>ML777992.1:260649-280951 GCA_009831015.1 Picea engelmannii | reverse complement strand
AAACAACATGATGTATACTATCCATCCATGGGTTTTGTATCTGCATGTGCATTTTCCTTCATGTCCAAATACCTTCATCAATCTTGCGGTCCAAAACCCATGACTAGGGTTGACATCAATGACAACAACCAATATTCCAACAAGTTTGTTAAGAATATGGACTGTTGTGTGTATTGCTTCTACCCAGTAGGTTTGGACAATGTTCTTCTCATTCATCATTGACCTGGCCATTTCCTGCATTGTTCTGTTTTCCCTCTCAACAACTCCATTTTGTTGTGGAGTTCTTGGGATTGTGTATTCTCTCTTGATCCCATGCTCATCGCATAATTCCTTGAAGTATCTTGACATAAACTCTCTTCCCCGGTCTGATCTTACTGCCTTTAACCTCTTGCATGTTTGAGTCTTAGTTAAAGACTTAAATATTTTAAACTTCTCAAATGCTTTAGCCTTTTCCTTGAGAAAGGCAACCCAAGTAAGTCTGGAGTGATCATCGATAATCAGCATGAAGTAGTTTTCTTTCCCTGTGATTTCTTGTCTTGATGGTCCACATAAATCCATATGAACTAGTTGGAGTGGTTTCTCTATTAAAGTAAATCTCTTGGACTTAAACTGTGTCCTGTTTTTCTTCCCTACTTGTCAGGGTTTACACATTGAATATTGGGGCTTTGATATTCTCGGAAGATCTTTTACTGCCTCGAGTTTTTTGATTTTGATTAAATGGTCAAAGTTTAGATTTCCAAGTCTCCTATGCCATAACCAACTTTCATCATGTCTGCTTAGATGACATTCTTCTCTATTTTCTTTTAGTACATATACATTATTTTCTATCCTTATGCCTTTGTCCACCACTTGTCCTGAGGTTACATATTTTATCTTGCAGTCCTTGGACGTGAACGCCACTTCACATCCTCTATCACACATTTGACTTACACTGAGCAGATTATGTTTCAACCCATCTACAAGTAGAACATCTTGGGCTTTTCCTTTTCCATTACTTAAGTTCACCATTCCTTTGCCCTTTATTTTCCCTCGAGCATCATTTCCAAAGGTTATGTTTCATGATTTGCTTTCACTTAGAGATAGAAACTTGCCTTTGTCTCCTGTCATTTTTTTGGAGCATCCATTGTCTATATACCAAGGGTTCATTTTTCTTTGAGAAGACAATACTAATCCACACTTGTCACTTTCCTTCTTCTTCCAAAACTTGACATTTTCAGCAGGGGATTTCGAATCCGGTTCATAGTTCCTTAACCGACAGTCAATAGATTTATGTCCAAAGTTATGATAGGTGTAGCATTCATTCTCATTATTCAATAGGTCAAACTTATTGTTGTAGTGTTGTCTACTCATTGACTGCTGATTATTTCTTGGCCTCCTTAGTTGCATGTCCCTAGACTTAATTTGGTAATTTGCAATATGTGAAGGATTGTTACTTGGTTGTATCATTCTTTGTTGTGGGAAGTATTGTTCCTTTGAAATCTTAATTGCTCATGTCTAAGTCTTAAGGATAAATTTACAGCTTTGTGACCAAAGTTAGAACAGTAGAAACAATAGCCATGGAAAAATTCTTTGCACCTGGGAAATGGTTGTCTTCTTTGTACAAATTGATTTCTTCCACGTTGATGACGTCTTTCAACAACGAGCACATTATTTCTTTTCTCTATAGATTCAGTTCTGGCATATTTTTCCTTACTCATCCTGGGCGGCTGATTGTCTTCCTTTGTTTTTGTAGGTTCGTTGTTGTTATTGGTTATACATTTGACAAACTTGATGGGTTCTTCGTTTCTTGGCTTGCCACTACTTGATCCCTCTTCATAACCCAAACCAGTTTTCAACTTTGGATTCCTTTGCTAATTCAAGATGGTATCTAATCCTTTTGAGGCTTTGATACTTGACAGATTTTGATTATACAAGGCTTGAAACTTCTCCATCTCTCTTTTAGTTTTCACTACTTCTTGTTCTAATGCTTCACATCTTGCCTTCTTTTCTGATAATTGTCGTTTCAGAATGTCTTCGATTTTCTTTGCCTCTTCTAATTCTACTTTTAGTAGGACAAGGTCTTCGTCAGGTTTTTTACTGTCTTTCTCGAACTGTATCATTAATTGTCTTTGCTTTCTGTTCTTGATTCTTAGTTTGTCAATCTCTTCCAGTGCACTGATAAGTTCTCCTTCCATGTCAACCACAACTTATTCTTCATTAACATCACTCCCTATGTTTTTATTATCATAATCCTCTTTGGCCATAAGTATGAAGTCATTTAGATTATCTTCAATAGAGGATTCATTGTCTTCATCATCTAAAGGATCATCATCATTGTTTACGCAAAGACTTTTCTTCTTAAATTTATTCTCTTTAAAGAAATTTATGTGTTTGTACTTCTCCTCATTATCACATGTCTGATCCATTCCTTTGTGGGGACATTTATTTGCAAAATGACCTATCCTACCACAGTTGAAACATTTGAAAGGCAGTTTAGCTTTGTATTTGCTTGATCCCTTCTTCAGTCTCTTCACAAATTTTGCTTCAATTTCACCGGGCTCAGAATCCTCATTCTTATCTGCTTTAAATTATGCTTCTCTGGAGGTGGGTTTATCTTTAACTATTCTCATTTCATATGCAGTCAAAGTTCCTAGAAGTTGATCAAACTCCAAGGTTTTTAGATCATTAAGTTCTTCTATAGCAGAGACCTTCGGGTTGAACCTATCTGGGAGAGATCTCAAGATTTTGTTAACTAAAGAGGGTTCCTCAATTTTTTCACCAAGTGCTTTCATTGAATTTACCATTTCTTCTACTCTTAGAAAGTATTTTCCAATAGTTTCATCTTCCTTCATCTTCAGCTGTTCAAAATGTATTGTGTAGGTTTGAAGCTTGGCGTCCTTTACCTTCTCATTACCTTCATAACTTCTAATGAGTTTGTCCCACATTTCTTTGGTAGTTCCTAGGTGCATAAATTTTATGAATTTTGCTTCTGCAAGTCCACTCAAGATAGCATTCATAGCCTTAGTGTTGAAGCTAAATTCTAGCTTGTCATCCTTATTAGATAGTACAACTAGATTTACATAACCAGTATCTACCACATCCTAGACATCTGCACCTAAAGCCATTATGTAGGTTCTCATTCTAACTTTCCAGAAGGCAAAGTTTGTTCCATTGAACAGAGGGGCCTTATTGGTTGAATTTCCTTCATGGCTTGACATGTTTAAGCTCTAGGATCTACCCTTAGACAAAAGGGGTCGGATCTGATACCAATTGTTGGACAACTGAGAGGGGGGGGGGTGAATCAGTTGTTACCGTGCTCAAACAATTATGCTTCTTTTAAATTCTTTACAAGGCACTCAATGATAATCACAATAATGCAGGGCAATAAGTAATGGCACATTCAGCTTCAGTCACATATATGAGATACATAGAGACATATATTTCCTGAGAAAACCCATAAAGGGTAAAAACCTCTTCTTCTTTATATTATAAGAATTATTTACATTCTTTACATTATCATACATATGAGCACCTACTCATTGTGAGGTTACAACCTTTGTTTTTGAAAGCTGCAACTTGCTGAGAGCACCAACTCCTTGTTTTCTCTAGCAACCACTAGAAGGAAGCACCAACTCCCTGGTTTCTCTAGCACCAAATAGAAGGAAACACCAAATCCTTGGTTTCTTTAGCACCAACTAGAAGGAAGCACCAACTCCTTGGTTTCTCTAGTACCAACTAGACGGAAGCTACAACTCCCTATGTTCAAGCACCCACTTGAACCTCTGAGGACACCAGTCCTCCCTAGCACCTCCCTACCACCCTGGTTTATGAATATGAATTACTGAAACTTATTATAGTGATATAGTGTTCAACAACAGCTTACCAGTCTCATCACTATTCTGCAAGATTTCCCTGCTCTGTCTTCCTCACTATCTTCCTGCACGCATCCATTGCACTTTTTTGTTCTTCTACCTCTTGTGCTTTCTGCACCATTCCCATTCAATGCACCTTTTGTATTCTGTCCATTTCAGCTGCTGCATTCCACCTCCTTCTTCACACATGCATCCCACACCACCGCAACAACCCTGATCTCTTCTTTTTTCAACATTCTTATACTCTCTGTGCATCTTGTGCATGCCCTATATCCAATGGTTCTGCATGCTCTACATGTCGAGTGCTCTTCCTATTCATCATGGAAACTATTCAACTTATCTGTTTGTTCATCCCATGTGTCCATCATCACTGGGTGTCATAATCAAGTTACTTCGCATTACCAATAGCTGAGATTCTTCATCTTCTGTTACAGTCAAGCTCAATTACTCTGTTGTAGTTACAGGCTCCAACGCTCATCTAGCTGTCAATCGCCTCCACGAACAATCAATGTTCTACTTGAAGATCCCTTGAGATTCTTCACCTCCTCTGTCAATCAACCCGAAGTGTCCTCGAGTCCTCTGGAAGAAACCATCAGTGGTTTCTGGTAGTTACATTGTGACGTGCAATAGTAGCCCTCCGATTTGATTCAATTTCGTCTGCATCATTGGATGACTTTCATTAGTCTTGCATTAATTTCGGCATTCCTCTCTTCGACATTTCAGGATTCATGTGATCAAGTGTCTCGACACTCCATGTCGCGATCCTCGAAATGGAGCTTGGTTTCTCTAGCTCTTTCCTCTATCTCTCGCCGATGTGACCAATGGTTGTGACCATAGCCTTATTCAAAAACTGCATTTCGCAATTTCACGTTTCGACACTTCGGCATTTCGGTACTCCTGTGGTGAAGTGTTTCAACACTTCAACTCCCGATATCTAGAACTCTGAAATGGAGTCAGATCAACGGTCTGGTACTCCAACATTTCTCATTTCTGTGAATCGACATTTTGGTATTCCTGTGGTAAAGTTTCTTGACTCTCCATGTTGCGGTGCCTGAAACTCTGAAATGGAGCTTGTCTGTGACATTTCGTGAATTCAGGTTTTGCGATTTCGAGACTCCTCTGATCAAGAGTCTTTACTTTTGACTCTTCCTACTCTTGGTATCTGAAACTCTGTTATGGATTCTTTATCATTTCTCAACTTCGGGTTTCGCGACTTCAGGACTCCTTATGATGAGAGTCTTTGTCATTTCCATCTCCCGGTATCCGAAATCTCAATATCCAGTACTCCAAGTGATGTGCCTATTTTGGGTTTTCATATTTTGACACTTCAGGACTCCTGATGATGTGATTCTCTGACATCTCCATCTCCCGGTAACCGAAATCTTGGTATCCAACACTCCGAGTGATGTGCCTTTTTTTCGGGTTTCGGGATTTCACATTTTGGCACTTCAGGAATCCTGATGATGAGAGTCTGTGACATCCCTATCTCTCAGTATATGAAACTTCGGTAGCTGAAACTTCAAGTGATGCACCTATTTTTCAATTTTGGGGTTTCACATTTCGCGACTTTGAGACTCCTATGTTGGAGAGTCTCGACTCTTGACTTCTCCATCTCCTGGTAACTGAAACTCTGAAATGGAGTCTTTGTTGAGGTGATTTTTTAGGGTTTCGCATTTCACCTTACTCATTAGAGAGCATGTAAGTTCTCCTGGATCCACCGCCGGTCGGACCTCGGGCTCAGATCTGACGTTCATCGGGAAATATTCAATGAGATCCATCGTTGCATACTCTGATCTTGTCGAGCTTTCTCTGCAGTGTCTTCCCAAAATACTTCTGGTGCCCGCCTGGCACATCCTTCCTGTACTCAAGCCATCATCACTACTGTACTTTCCATCAATGACAAGCATACACTGCATGTAAAACATGCCAACATCTCTTGTGATTGTGTATTTCTCAGTGATCCTATCTATGCTATTGTTATCTAGTGAATTGAAAAGAAACCTAATAATAGCTTAAACCTTAACATAACTTTGACCTTTAACCTATCTAACTCGATGATTTGGATATCAAATTCAATTTTGACACTGATCTCTTCACAAAATTTAAGGGGAAATACATTGGAAGAAGCTACTGAATTCACCATGCAATTATGTACCTTGCTGTTGAAAATTTTAAAGGTCAATAAGAAAGGAGGAGTGTTGGATTTTCATCTTTGGCTAGTTAAAGATGCATTTATGAATGATTGTTTCTTAGGTGTTGTCTTATTAGTGGTCTGACCTACTTTACATTTCCCTTTACTTCCCCCCAAGTTAGCTTCTTTAGTGTTCTTAGAAACAATACCTTGCAATGTCTTGATAAAATTATCTTGAATCTGGGGTAGCTTCATAAGTTCAAATAGATATATATTTGCTTTAGTTCTTTTCAAATCTTCCAAAAAGTCATAATCCAATTTGGAAGGGGGAGTAGAATATGAATAAGATTTTTTAGTGGAGAGTATTTTCTATGTATTAAATGTTTTTTTATCAGGATCAAAGGTTGAAGGAGATCCAGAGGCAGAAGCCTTGCTTCCAATTCTTTTAGTTACTACATTTTTTTTTGTGTCTGGAAGAATGAGGAACTAGTCGGGAACATACTCACATGACATGGGGCCGTGTTATTTGACTCCTACCAATATAACCTCTAGGTGTGTCGACGATTCCCCATACATGACACATAAGGTAATTTGTGGTTTCAAACCAATGAATTCACATAACAAAGTGTGTTAATAGTACACTCCATCATGAACTTCCCTACACCCCGGGGCGTAGTTACTACATTTTGAGACATACATATTTCTGTTTATTTTTCTACCTTTGGACATGTATTGTCAATTGACCCTAGGTGTTGAGCATGTGGGAATTGTCATGGGCACCACATCAAACTTTAATTTTGGTGAAAGACTAATTGGATTTGAGTGAGGGCTTCATGGGTTTGGTGATGGGTCTTGTGGGCGTGTGTTGGGGATTCACACCCACATGGAAATTCTAATTTGATGTTGAATTGTGGAGGGGCTTCTATCATGACCCCTAAAGATTGTGTATAAAGGAGAGAGGTCCTTGTGACATTACATACCATGTAGAGTGTGTGGAGACATGATGGAGCTAACATAAGTGAGTTTGCATTTTCTTTAGTAGGATTCATGATCTCAACAAAGGGAAAGTCTGTAAGGTGGAATATCTGGCCCAAGAGAGAGGAACAAAGGTCTCATGTGTGAGTGAATGTTTTGTACCATACTTGATTTGTAGGAGGATGAATCACATATATAATTGGGTTCCAGAGGGACACATCACGTATATTGTATACACGAGTTGCAGTGGAGAAAATAGTGTATGTCCACAGGTTGCTAGTTGGTGAATTGCGTATTTGAAGTTTCTGGGTAGGTACAGATCTGTACAGGCTGACATGTGACATCAACGGGTCATACAGGTGGTATAACGCAGATTCACATGCAGAGGAGACTTCTAGATATGGCTAAGGTTTTATTTTCTTATTTGTATGGTTATTGGAGAACAAGGTTGTTCTCAGTTTTGGTGACTTTGGAGGACAAGGTTTTCCTCAAATTTTGGTGAATTTGGAGGACAAGGTTGTCCTCATATTTTGGTGATATTGTATTGGCTGAGAGGGTTGGTTTTTCCCTGAGGATTTCTAATGATAACAAGATTACAGAACTAAAATTGTGTCTCATGTGTATTAATGATTCATCTATGATATTTGTGTTTCTGTTGCATATGTTTTCAGTCAATAATTTCACTGTAAAGTTATTTAGTGATAACAATTAGGGTTTTTCAGAGAGATCTTCTAGATTGTCCACAATTAGAGCCATTTCAATTGACGTTTTGAATCTGAAACTAGATTCATCTTTAGGACTACTTGTCAAAGATATGAGCTGCAAATCTATCTAATAAATACATAATGCATGACAAAATTGAAGCTAACCATGTCCGCTTGAGATGAGAAACCCTAAAAATAAAAATAAAGCGAACTCTATGGATAAGATAATGTTAAGGTTGTGAAATTAATATTAAGATTATGTAATTAATAATAATTAATGAACTAAATTATAATGTCTGTATAATAAACCCTAAAAGACTTACTTAATTGATTATTAGTTATAATTTTAGTATTAATAATAAAACATATAAATTATAATGTAAAATATATAACAAACCCTAGAATATAAATACTATAATATGTAATAAGTATGTAGAATCATAGTGAAGTGCTAGTGTTTTTAAGATAATAGTTTTAATAAAGTATGTAGGTTTTTAATAATAAAACATCTAAATTATAATGTAAAATATATAACAAACCTTAGAAGACTATTTAAATAAGTTATATAAATACTATAATATGTAATAAGTATGTAGAATCACAATGAAGTGCTAGTGTTTTTAATATATAGTTTTAATAAAGTATGTAGGTTTTTAATAATAAAACATCTAAATTATAATGTAAAATATATAATAAACCCTAAAAGACTATTTAAATAAGTTATATAAATACTATAATATGTAATAAGTATGTAGAATCATACTGAAGTGCTAGTGTTTTTAATATAATAGTTTTAATAAAGTATGTAGTAGTATCATAACGATTTGCTAGTATTAATCTTATTAGGTCTTAGTATAAAGTATATATAAGTATGTAGAATCATAGTGAAGTTCTAGTGTTTTTAATATAATAGTTTATAATAAAGTATGTAGTAGTATCATAAAGATTTGCTAGTATTAATCTTATTAGGTCTTAGTATAAAGTATATTAAATTGATAAATAGTATTGTATAATAGAAACCTAAGTCTTAATTTATAGTTGAATATAATAAGATATAAAGTGAACCTAATTATTATTTAAACTAGGGTTTTAATGTAGGATGGAAAAGTTTGAGTGTAATGTTAATATTTGGTATATTGAATTAATAAGTTTTTTTAAATATAATTTAATAGGGTGGATTAATTAGTATAATATAATTATAATGTAAAAAGGTGGGTTTTAATGTAATTATAATGTTTAGTATAATGTTAAGAAACCTCGAAGATTATGAACCTTAAGAAAATAAAAGAAAACAGGAAAGTGTCAAACCTAATCATTTAAAATCGATCTTCTGGGGTCACTGAGTTGGTTAATCAAGGGAAGCCAGATGCTACTCACCTCTAGGCTATCGTCATTTTTCATATTGTTAGGATGCTTGATTATTTCTAGGGTCTCTCTGAAGCATCTTTTGTAGTAGTGGTCTTCTTTTGCAAGGATCTTGGTGTCTTCTAGGCACACATGTAGTTTGGTTTTTAGGGAGTGTTCTGCTAAAGTGGAGGTGTGGATACACTCATTTATGATGTCTGCTTCATGTTCTTTGGTCCTTACATGAAATAATCATCCAATCTCTCCAATGTAGCATTTACCACAAGAAAAAGAGATCTTGTAGATGATTTTTCCCTGACGATGGTCCATAAGGTATTTTACGGATCTCATTTTTTGTCTAATAGTTATCAGGGGCTTGAAGGATGTAGTGATTTCCTTCCTTTTCAAGGTAATATTATATGTTACCCCCTGGATGTATGGAAGGTATAACTTCATGTTTGATTTTTGATTGTTTTGTGGTCGATTCCTCCCTTCATTATTTTTATAACATTCTTGATGTCGTTTTCTCCATATCCTATGTTATCAAAGACCCTGGTTAGGTGGTCCATGTCTTGTTCAAGGTGATATTTTTCAAAGAATTTTGTTTCCCTTATAGCTAGGGTATTGAGGACCCCTGTCTTCTGAGAAGGGTGGTTGTGGGAGTTGACATGAAGATAGCTATCCATGTGAGTTTTCTTTCTAAAGACTTTGTGACCAAATGTACCATCCTACTTCTTGGTGACTAGTACATCTAGGAAGGATATGCTTTCATTTTCTTCAAGTTTCATGGTACATTTTATGTCATCCATAATTCCATTGAGATGCTCGAAGAATTTGTTTAGTTACTTCTTTCCATGAGGCCACTTGACGTTGGTATCATCTACATACCTCTTCCACCTAGATGGTTTTAGGGGGTATAATTATAGAGCCTTATTTTCAAATTTCTCTATGAAGAGGTTGGCCACAATCGGGATAGAGGAGATCCCATGGACACTCCACTTGTTTGTTCATAAAACTATCCTTCGAAGCTGAAAAATCTTGATGTTAGACATACTTCTACTAGTTTGGTTGTCTTAGGGTCTGCGACCTCATTGACGACTTGAATGGCCTCATTTAATGAGATTTTTGTAAAAATGGTGACCACATCGAAGTTGATGAGCATGTATCCTGATTCAACTCTCTCTTATTTGATGAGGTTCATGAAATCATTTAAGTCCTTGATATAAGAATATGTGTTGCGGACCAATGGTCCTAAGATCTTTGCCACATATTTCACGAGTTCATAGGTTGCAGAGTTGATTGTCTTGACAATTGGTCTGAGAGGAACTCCTTCTTTGTGGATCTTAGGGAGTTCATAAATTCTAGGGGTTATTAGAAAACTTGGACTAAGTTGTTTCTTTATCATTTCATCTAGGTTAGAATCTTTAATGACCTTTTTTACCTCCTTAATAACCTTAGATATTGGTTTATTGATTAACTTATTGTAACTTCCAGAGGTGGAGATGTGCGCCTTCATTTTAGTGTTGTAATATATCTTGTTCATAACAACTGTGGCCCCTCCTTTATCTTCCTTTAGCACGACAATGATATCATTGTTTCTAAGGTTTATGGGGGCTTCATGCTCTTTCTTGTTTATATTTCTTTTCGGTGGTTTCACTCTTCAAAGAACTAATGAGAAGTCCTACCTAGTTGCATCTTTATCTTCCTCATTAAGGTTTTTTATGTTGTCTTTGATGCTACAAAATATATTCTCCACCGAGATGGTTCTTGGAACAACAGAAAAACCCAATCCTTTTCTTAATAAACTCCTTTCTTCATCATTCAATTCGTGGTTGGATAAACTGATCACTTTTTTTTTGTTTCACTGTCTACAACATTATTTGTTTTCTTGTTTGCTAGTCTATCTAACTTTTTGTCTTTCCATTCCTTTGCTCTATCTCCTTCTCCTTCATCTTTTAGTTCTTCACTCATGTCCAATACGTTCCATAGGTCACCTTGAATATTGTGTGCGAGTTTTAAATGCATCTGTAGTGTGTCACGCGAGAGGGAGTCTAATCTTACGTGAGTTCTCCTAATTTCCCCTCGAATTAGGGTAAGACTTAATCTGTCAAACGATATACAGTTTCATTGGCTTCATAATGAGTGGTTGATGGAGGCGAAATTTAGGATTAAGCTATTGTCCCTGGATCATTTTAAAAAATCTAGATCTGCAACTCTCTTATTAATCTTTATCCTTAGTTTTTCCATTAAGAAGAAATTGTTCCAGGTTTCCAATCCATATAGGGAAGTTATCATTGCCTAAAGATTTTTGTGGTGAGAAATTTCAGAGAGATCTTCTGGATTGTCCATAGTTAGAGCCATTGTAATTGATGTTTCGAATCCAAAACTGGATTCATCTTCATAACTAGTTGTCAAAGATATGAGTTGCAGATCTATCTAATAAATACATGATGCGGGACAAAACTGAAGTTAAACCTGTGATCTTGAGATGAAAAACCCTAAAATAAAACTAAATAAAACTCTATAGATAAGATAATGTTAAGGTTGTAAAATTAATATTAAAGCTATGTAATTAATAATAATTAATGAACTAAATTATAATGTCTCGTATAATAAACCTTAGAAGGCTTATTTATTTAATTATTAACTATTATATTAGTATTAATGATAAAATATCTAAATTATAATGTAAAATATATAATAAACCCTATAAGACTATTTAAATAACTTACATAAATACTATAATATGTAATAAGTATGTAGAATCATAGTGAAGTGCTAGTGTTTTTAATATAATAGTTTATAATAAAGTATGTAGTAGTATCATAGTTATTTGCTAGTATTAATCTTATTAGGTCTTAGTATAAAGTATATTAAATTGATAAATAGTATTGTATAATAGAAACCTAGGTTTTAATTTATAGTTGAATATAATAAGACATAAAGTGAACCTAAGTATTATTTAAACTAGGGTTTTAATGTAGGATAGTAAAGTTTCAGTGTAATGTTAATATTTGGTATATTGAATTAATAAGTTTTTTTTAATATACCTTAATCAGGTGTATTAATTAGTAATATAGGATAGATAAATTATATAAAAAGGAAACTAAGGCATTATTTTTTTTGGTGGTTTCTAGAACTATTCTATTAAAAATACAAAAAAGATATAATCATAAATTTGCATTGTTTATCCTAGTGAATGGACAAAACTAAGGCCTGTCCTTGTTGGGAAACTAGGCTGGAAAAAAACATGGTCATGTTGTCTGCCCATTGGGGAAAAACCAGACATGTAAAAATATTGAGAGAGATAGTATGTTTGATTACTGTCAGAAGACCAAAAAATATGAAAAATCATAATTGAGAAAAACTAAAAAATGAACATAAGCCTGGGAATTATGTATGATTGTCGATCATGGTTGGAGGGCCATCCAAAGGAATCTATTATACAATGGAGCAACCACCGAAGTCACTATCATTGTCATTGGAGGATCTGGAGTTGTTTGAGCTTGGTTCCTTGATTGGGATGCATGCACTCTTGATAAAGGGAGCCATCCGCAAACTATGCTTTCCTGGAGTAGTCTCATTGGTTTGTTTGTTGGAATTATCTTGAGGAGTCGAGGTGTTGGGGTGGGCCGTAGAAGGAAGAGGATGAATGCTAGGGGAGGGGGGAGATGAAGGAGGAGGGTGAGCAGTGGGGGAGTGGGGCGAGCAAGGAGAACTAGGAGGGTTCTGAACAAATACACCTGGAAGGTCGACGAGAGTGCGGGCGAGCAAGTTTTTTACCACCCAGTAGTTGTGATGGTTTCTAGAGGTGTGTCGTGAGGCTGGGAGAGATCCTAAAACTTCATCTTCCTAGTCATCTAATAGATTCCAAAGAGAGTTGGGGATAAAGCAGTCGTCCTAGTTTTCCATGATGGGCAGGGGAGTAGTTGTGGATGCACACCCTCCACAACCACTTCTCCCCAAGGTGGGGGTGGCACGCTTGTGGGGAGGCATGAGTAAGAGCTTGAGCTTGTGGGGCACTGAGAGGGGGGAGATCCACCACCTTTTGTAGAGAACATAGATCTCCCACCTGCAGATATCAGAGAGCCACCACTTGCAAAGAACAATGGAGGAATGACAGGGAGGGTCGAGGACAACAGAGTGACAAAATCCATGAGGAGAGGGGGTCAAATCACTAGCCTTCAATGCTACCATCCTCTGCATGCGTGTGGACTGGTGCATCATACCAAGGCTACGCAGGTGAGGAGTAGGAGCAGTTAGCAGAGTAATGGATCGATGCCTCAAGAGAATAATTCATTTAATTCTCATAAGGGGAGGGTGAGGTGGAGCACACTAGGTCGTTGGTTCATGAGATGGGGGATCTCGTGGTGCCCGCCAGGTGGACGGGGGTGACACCCACATAAAAGGGAAACTAAGGTATTATTAAAATTAGGGTTTTAATATAATTATAATGTTTAGTATAATGCTAATAAACCTCTAAGATTATGAACCCTAAGAAAATAAAAGAAAACAAGATATAGGGAAAGTGTCAAACCTAATCATTCAAACATGATCTTCTAGGGTCATTGAGTTGGTTAATCAAGGGAAGACAAATGCTACTAACCTATAGACTACCATCTTTGTTCATATTTTTAGGATTCTTAATTATTTCTAGGGCCTCTCTGAAGCATATTTTGTAGTAGTGGTCTTCTTTTGCAAGGATCTTGGTGTCTTCAAGGAACACACGGTGTTTGGTTTTTAGGGAGTGTTCCACCAAGGTGGAAGTGTAGATACGCTCTTTTCTGATTTCTGTTTTTTTATCCTTACTTGAAATGATCGTTTAGTCTCTCCAATGTATCATTTTCCACGGAAACAAAAGATCTTGTAGATGCCTATTCCCTAACGATGGTCCATAGGGTCTTTTATGGATCTCAATTTTTGTCTAATAGTTACCAGGGGATTGAAGGATGTAGTGATTTCCTTCCTTTTCAAAACTCTGGAAATCTTATCTGTTATCCCCTATATGTATGGAAGGTATGCCTTCATGTTGGAGTTTTGATTGTTTTGTGGTCGAGTCCTCCTTTCATTTTTTTTTTATATCATTCTTGATGCCATTTTCTCCATATCCTATGCTCTTAAAGACCATGGTTAGGTGGTCCATATCTTGTTAAAGGTGATATTTGTCAAATATTATTTCTTCCCTTATAGATAGGGTATTGAGGACCCCTATATTATGAGAAGGGTGATGGTGGGAATCAACATGAAGATAACTATCCATGTGGGTTTTCTTTCTGAAAACTTTGTGCCCAAGCGTACTGTTGAAATAATGTAACTGCAAAGAGTATTCTTATTATTATTTGATATATTATTTATAGGATTAATCCCCATTGTGGATTAATCATGTCGGTAATTGTATTAGGACCAAATCCCCTTTTGCAGATTGATCAACAAACAATTATAATAGGCAGAATAAGAAGGTGGCCCCAGCAGTTAATAAAAAGACCCAGAAATATAATAAAGGTGGTTTTACCCACCCATATTAAGAAGTCAGCCCTGCCAGTAAAGAGACACTTCACACATGCCAGAACTTGTACAAATAAAGGAGGCTAGCGCTTCATTTGAACACAACTCACTTGCTCAGTTTGAGAGACAAGTTCTGATATGTTACTGACAAAGGAGAGATGGAGAAGAGTGGCGCATCTTTTGGAGAGGAATTTATGTATTGGTTTGAGTTATCTCTTGACATTGTATTGGCAATTTATGATAAGGAAGTTTTTGTTGGGTTTTCTTCCCCTAGAGGGTTTCCCAGAATAAATGTTGTGTCTCTTGTGAATGTGTATTTCTTAGTGATCTTGTTCTTATGTTTCTCTTATCTATTGAAATGCAAAGAACTGTAATAATGGCATAAAACATTAACATGCTATCAGAGCCAACCTGAAGGAAGCATATTTCACAAGAGAAAAACATCACTGTTGTAGTACCTGCAAATTAGGGTTTTTCAAAAGTGAAGCCTTTTAGCTCCAAAACCACATATAAAGTTGTGCTCTCCCCCAAGGATCATTTTGGCACCTTGAGCGCACCTTTTCAGTGGCTAGATCTCCCGAAAAGTGAAACCCTAGTTTCACAAAGTACCAGAAAACCAAAGTACCAGAAAACTAGAAGGACTAGTCCAGAAATCCGTAGATCAAGGTTGAGGAGGTAAAAGTTGGATTTTCGAAATTCCGACTGCACCAACTAACTTGCATTAGCCCAGCGCATCTATCCCCTGGATTAGAATTTCAAAATTTGAAGTTTGAAAATTTAGGGTTTCCTCATAAAACCCTAAGTTGTAGTTGCAGTTGCAGTCTCAGAACCAACTGCAGTTGCAGTACCAGTTGCAGTTGCAGTTGCAGTATCAGAACCAACTGCAGTTGTAGTACCAGTTGCAGTTGCAGTCTCAGAACCAACTGCAGTTGCATTACCAGTTGCAGTTGCAGCTGTAGAACCAGTTGCAATCACCCTTGAAATTTTCTCAAGAATTGGCAATGATTACCGCTGCTACCAGATGGAGCCACTACCTGCAAATGTTATCAGAGTTATGTACTTACATATGTTTAATGGTTAAACCCTAAAGAGTATTTGCAAGAGAAGGGATCTCTTTCCATAGATCCAGAAGGATCTCAAGATCCAACACATTCAGAGGAATGATGCAACCCAGGTGTGATTATTCTGATATACATCTATTTGTCATGACATTATCAATGTTGCATGTTGAAGCTATGATCAAATTATTAGAAGAATTGAAAGTTGATCATAGAGATTATCCTCTAACCTAACCTTTTGTCAAGTTAGCGTATTGTCTTGGTACATAAGATAGTTTGAAGAAAGCACTCATCACTTGAGTGAAGGAGACCTGGAAGAAAAGAAAGCACTCATTCTTGAGGACAAGGCTCCAGGTTTGATTAATCAAGATTCAAAGGTACACATGACAAGTTGATGACTATAGTTGAGATAACAGTCCTTGTAAAGTATTATACCTAATAACATGTGAGCATATAGAGGTATATGCTTTTCCTAATACAACTAACACCTCCTCTAGGAGAAACCTCGTGTGTTAGTTCTAGGTTTCCATGGAAGAATGCTTGGTCACAACACCATGAGAGTGTTGACCTCATTTCGTATTGTATTCCTTACTTTAATATTTGCTTCAGATAAATTATAAGTGATAGCTCTAAAGGAGCCACTATGATGATTTTTCACGCTATTGCTTTATATTATCAAGAAGGATATTATTCTTGCTTGTTATTTTGTTGACCTTGCTCCAGCTCACATGAGGAAGCTATAGTGAAGGTTGCATAAGGAAACAGGAGAGACCGTAAATGAAGCAATCATCATTGGAAGAGAAGAAGGTGACTTTCATAAGCTATAGGGTCACTCAGAATCTGCCATGACCCATGCCATTGAAAGATATTGGCATTGAAGATTAGGTCACTTCAAATACAAAGTGGTACCCTACAATAGCAAAGCAGTCACAGGTTTACCAGAACTCAAAGGTGACCATGAAGGCATATGCAATGGATGTGCACAAGGGAAGAACATCAAGAACCCGTTTCCGAAGAGGGACAACAAGGCAGAAGGAGTCCTAGAACTCATTCATTCAGATGTATGTGGCCCAATGCCATCATCCTCCATTAAAGGGTATGTATACTATGTATAATTCATTAATGATTATTCTCATAAAAGACCTGGATATATTTGAAGTTTTCAACAAGACCAAGGAATTCAAAGCCTTGATAAGAGAACCCTTCTGTAAGGAATATTAAGATACTCAGGTTAGATAATGGAGGAGAATATATCTCAAAAGAGTTCGTGAACTTATGAAAAGATGTTGGGATCAGATCCCCAACAAAATGGTGTAGCTGAATAGAAGAACAGAACCATGCTGGAAGCTGTGAAGATCGAGATCTTCCTATGTGCATATGGGCAGAGGCAACAATGAAAGCTGTTTATGTGCATAACTGATTTCCCCATAGTGCCCTTGGGCTCAAGACACCAGAAGAGATTTTCACCGGAAAGAAGCCAGAGGTAAGCCATCTCAAAAAATATTTGGCTATCCATTGCTTATTCATATACCTAAAGAAAAGAGAAACAAGATGGACCCTTCAGGAAAGAAGGGAATATCTGTGAGGTCTCCAAGGCCTTCAGAATCTACATGCCTGGTCATTGCCATATTGAAATCAGCAAGGACGTGACCTTTGATGAAGAAGATGCCAACTTGAAGAAGTATATGAAGAGGAACCTGTAAATCCCAGGATTGCAGAATCCATGAGGGAGGTTCCCAGAGCTGCAGAACCAGTGAGGGAAGTCGTAACTTCACCTGATGAGGAACTTCTAGAAGACCATGATATAGTAGAAGTTCAGGAACCTCCTCAAATGACCTTCTCCCATAAAAGAAAGACTGCTTGGGAAAGAGAGCTTATTCAATATGGAGAGAAGTATGGTGTTCCAGAAGGAACCTCGAGATAGGTGAAAAGACCAAATCCATTCTCCATATATACGGCTTTGATGTGTGATCTTCTAGAAGAAGAACCTGCCCGCTCTGAAGAAGCCATTCAGAGAAAGAAATGGGCAGATGCCATGACAGAGGAATACCAATCCATAATGAAAAATGAAGTATGGGAAATAGTTCCCAGATTGAAGAATAAATATGGGGTATCCTATAGATGGCTCTTCAAAATAAAACATGCTGCTAATGGAAGTATTGAGAAGTATAAAGAAAGATTTGTTGCTCGTGGATTTTCCAAGAAGGAAGGCATTGACTATGAAGAGACATTCTCTCTTGTAACCAGATACACTTCGATCAGGACCATCATAGTTCTTCCAACTAAGATGAAGTGGAAGCTTTACCAGATGGATGTGAAGACATCTTTCCTAAACAGTGTCATCGAAGAGGAAGTGTATATAGAGCAACCCCAAGGATTTGAGGTTGAAGACAGGAAGTTTCATGTCTGCAGATTGAAGAAAGACTTATACGGATTGAAGCAAGCCCCCAGAGCTTGGTATGGCCATATAGACAGTTTCTTGACGAGCTTAGGCTTTACCAAGAGTAAAGCAGACTCAAATCTCTACTTCAAAATTATGGATAATGAACCATTAATATTACTACTGTATGTGGATGACTTATTCTTAACTGCAGAAGAAAATATCATCGTTGAATGTAAAAAGAGAGTTGCCGCAGAATTTGAAATGAAAGACCTTGGCCTAATGCATTACTTCTTAGGTCTTGAGGTATGGCAGAGTCCAGAAAGGATCTTCCTTAACCAAGGGAAGTACACAGGCGAAATCCTGACGAGATTCGACATGCTGGAATGCAAACCCATGAATACACCCATGTAAGCGAAATTGAAGCTGTTGATCGATACTTCGTCAGATTTGATTGATGCCACACTGTACAGATAGATTATTGGATCGTTGATGTACTTGACAAACACCAGACCAGACATTTGTTTTGCAGTGAACACCTTGAGTCAGTTTCTGGTAGAGCCCAGACATGTTCACCTAGTGGTTGCAAAACATGTGATGAGGTAACTTAAAGGTACAATGGATTACGGTCTCAGCTATGATGGAGATCATGACTTCAGATTGAATGGATACATTGATTCAGATTGGGTAGGAAGCGTTGCTGATAGAAAAATCACTTCTGGATGTTGTTTCAGTTTGGGATCAGCCATGATCTCCTGGCAGAGTAGGAATCAATCCAGTATTTCTCTCAGCACAACGGAAGCAGAGTACATTGCCGCATGTTCTGCTAGCTGCGAAGCTATATGGCTTCAAAAGTTGCTGATTGGAATATTTGACTTGGAGATGAGAGCAACCGTGATTCTATGTGACAACGAGAGCTGCATAAAGATGACAGAGAATTCTGTATTCCATGACAGGTCGAAGCACATAGAGATCCGCTATGATTTCATCTGTGACATGGTACAGAGAGGATCCTTGAAGCTCCAGTACATTAGCACGGATGAACAGGTTTCTAATGTGATGACCAAACCTCTATCTCGTGTAAAGTTTGAACACTTTCGAGATAAGCTTGGTATAGTCCGAAAGGACCCTCCCTGAAAGGTGGAGTATATATGTATTCCTTGCTTTTGACCTCCCTGTTAGACGTAAAGAAAGATGAGTCATTGCTTCTGACCTTCCTGTTAGACGTAAAGCAAGACGTTGTGTGTATTCCTTGCTTTTGACCTCGCTGTTAGATGTAAAGCAAGATGAGTCATTGCTTCTGACCTCATTGTTAGACATAAATCAAGACGTTGTGTGTATTCCTTGCTTCTAACCTCATTGTTAGACATAAAGCAAGATGAGTCATTGCTTCTGACCTCGTTGTTAGACGTAAAGCAAGACACTGTGTTTATTCCTTACTTCTGACCTAGTTGTTAGAAGTAAAGCAAGATGATTCCTTGCTTCTGACCTCGTTGTTAGACGTAAATCAAGATGATGATGTGTTCCTTGCTTCCGACCTAGTTGTTAGACATAAATAAAGATGATTCCTTGATTCTAACCTCGTTGTTAGACGTAAAGCAAGATGTTGATGTGTTCCTTGCTTCTGACCTAGTTGTTAGATGTAAAGAAAGATGATTCCTTGCTTCTGACCCAGTTGTTAGACGTAAAGCAAGATGATGTATACCTTTCTTCTGACCTAGTCGTTAGACGTAAAGAAAGATGTGACTGACACTGAGCTACCAGCTTAACAACTGTGACATTGAGCCAGTGTAGTACTATGATGTGCCAGCCTAGTGTTGTGATGAGGTATCATTTTTACTGATACATATTGATGCAGATGATGATGGCATTCTTTCGAGAATGACGATGCTGCCGATGAAGAAAAATTTCGATGACTCGTAAATATGCCAGCCAATGTTCCAAGATGATATTGATGTTACTGTCCTCCTGATGCCACTAATGATGCAGACCTCTCTCACATGGTGCTGCTGAAGAATACCCTTCTTGTTAAGGGGGAGTGTTGAAATAATGTAACTGCAAAGAGTATTCTTATTATTATTTGATATATTATTTATAGGATTAATCCCCATTGTGGATTAATCATGTCGGTAATTGTATTAGGACCAAATCCCCTTTTGCGGATTGGTCAACAGACAATTACAATAGGCAAAATAAGAAGTCAGCCCCAGTAGTTAATAAGAAGACCCAGAAATATAATAAAGGTGGGTTTACCCACCCAGATTAAGAAGTCGGCCCTGCCAGTGAAGAGACACTTCACACATGCTAGAACTTGTATAAATAAAGGAGGCTAGCACCTCATTTGAACACAACTC
>ML777992.1:171199-259894 GCA_009831015.1 Picea engelmannii | reverse complement strand
ATTTTAACCATAATTTATATATGTCAACTTTATTAGCAATGTATTTTCAATATATCATCTGTATATCATGAACATATAAACATAAGAAACATTACATCAAGTACACAGTAGACCAAAATTTATGTGGGAACCCAAATGGGAGAAAAACACATAATGATTTCTTATATATATCAAGAATACATTCATAGGAAGCACCAACTTCTAAGTTCTCCATCACCAACTCGAAGGAGGCACCAAACCCCTAATTTATAGGCACCAACCTGAAGGAAGCTACAACTCCCAAAATTATTTGGCTACAACCCCCTAATTCGCAGGCTTCAACCTGAAGGAAGCTCTAACTCCATGTGTTCTTCGGAACCAACCAGAAGAAGGATACAACCCCCTTTCCTTGCCCCGTCTTGGCACCCTAAAATATAAATGTAGACCAACTGTCACTACCATAATCATTTCCATTTTCACTATCACTGCCACTGCCACTGCCACTGCCACTTCTAGTGTCACTATCACTGCCACTTCCACTGTCACTGTCACTATCACTATCATTGTCACTGCCACTATCACATCAACCTGTAACCAATCAACTAGTCATTGTATCCAACTTGTCACTGTCAACCTATCCAACCTGTCACTATCATTGATACTCAACCAGATCCTCTCACATGGATCATATACCAGGTACACCTCTCAAATAGATTTCCAACATCACCAACACATGTCTCTATCAATCATGTACCAAACCATCAACATGTACCATACCGATCCCCAACCGTGTACCACGACCTATACCAAACCATGCATCAACCATGCACCAACACCTGTACCAAACCGTGTATCAACCATGCACCATAACACATACCATATCCATCAACCATGTACATCAACACTTACCAAGTATTAGTCATGTACCATACCATGTATCAACCATGTACATCAAATCTATACCATATCACTAAATCATTCCATACACCATGTACCATAGGATATATCAAGAAAGTACCATCAATTGTGTACCTCAATAAAGTACCAAAAAACCAAGATTATATACCAAGTATATGCATAAACCATGCACCTAATATTTGCCTCAAGTATGTGCCAATGCCTCAACAATATACCAAAGAATTGCCTCAAGCATGCACCATAACATCATCAACATGTGACCTTCAAAACATGCATATAAACATACCTATAACTCTATAACATACCCGATGTTTGTGATCACAAACCTGTAGACCTTCCTCAACTTCAATAACAAGAGAATAACATCTTCATCAAACTTTACCTTAGTCTCACGAGACTATCTTTTTTATTAGCGACAAACCCTAAATTTCAACAAGACTAACTCCATACATGTAATTAATAAGGTCTGAAACATGTACCCAATATTATTCAATATCCTCTCTGCAATTCATCCAAGTTTCACTTCTTGGAATATCCCAAAAAAGGAGTTATAGAAAAAATGGTAGACCTTGTTGTATTCTGGCTTATTCTAGAGAGCAAATTTGTAGAGCATGCCACACCCGGAATATTGGATATCTAGATATGAAAATCATACAAAACATACTACTGAATGTAATATATCCAATTCATTTGGTCTCACTAAATTTGGATACTCTATTAATAAGTTATGTCTTTTTTACCCGAAACACATGTTTGAGACTAGTTTCAGGACTAGCCAAAAACCCTATTTTCCACAGATGGTATCTCTGAAAATAAAATGACCCAGAAGAAGAAATTTCTACCACATGTACCTTCATATGTCTTATCAACATCCTCAAAGTTTTGATGTATTAATAATTTATAGAAATAAAGTTATAGGGAAAATGGTAAGATGACCTGTAAATAACATACCTTAGAACATAGCCTCACAAGACTTCATCCTCCCTTGGAATTTCTCCCTTCACATCATCTTCGCTCTAAAATTCACCTCATATCTCTTTGGTTACCTCATATAAGAATAACTTACTCATATATAAGATATTCAATAGAATGTGAGTGTGAATGTACTTATGAGTGATTTCTTGAGGTGTATACATACTTTTTCTAAGTAACCTCTTTCATTAACTTTAGGGATTCTTGACATTTCTTGTTACAACCACTTTACACTTTCATTAATGAATTTAAACCAATTAGGGGCTTCTTAACCCATATTTGGGGCTTCCAACTTCATGACCTCATAACTCCTCAACTGTGAGGAACCACGTGGCGTACCACCTATCACTAGAAACAACACAAAAATGACTATCCATCTATGAGTGTCTTACCTGAATTTACACTGTCCTTAATGTCCATATTCCTCAACCAAATTTAGGTGCCATAACCACACCTCTGTGGATTAATGTAGACTTCATCAAATGTACCCATCACATTTGCTAACATAAACCACTCCATCAATGAAAAATAACTCACCATCAATCTCAAACATATCTGTAGGGATACATCAACCACTCCATCAATGAAAACTAACTCGCCATCAATATCAAACATATCTCTAGGTATTTTAGACTTCTCCAAGGGTTGACATCAACGAAAACCAATTGTCCAAACCAACTATCTAACAATCTCTCCCTTTGGCATTGATGGAAACACCAACATTGATGAAAACACTTATGGAAACATTGATGCTCCAACACACATGCTCCCCCTGTGACCATTGCTCCTCATCAATGTTTCTCACTGTCCCCCTTTGACATCAATTGAAAAGGGTCTCTCTCCTTGGGGATGCTCCCTCTGTCTTATGCCTATGTTATTTCTCTTCTCTTTTGACATTATGGGAGAAAGGATAACTCCCCCTGTCGGTATTTCTCCCCCTGTCTGCATACTATTGATCTTCCTTTTTCGAACACTTTCTCTGATGATTTCTCTTCCCTTGATTTTTCTGCAAGATGTTGTGTAGATCAATGTAGGGATCCCTGTAAGTGTTTATTTTCCTCTCTTCTAATGATATCTAATTGTCCATTGGTGCTTCCTCTTGTAACTCTTTGAAATATATAAAAATAATTCATTACTTGATTTAATCATTCACTTGTCATGTTCACTTGACCATTGTTGATATTATGGTAGCTACGGGAGGTATTTACCTCCGTGTGTAAACCTGACAAGGATAGAATACTCCGGGAAGCAATAAGAAACCCTAATGAGTTGGATAATAACCCTAGAAGACTTGTCGGCTCAAGAAGATCATTTATATTAGGTTATTAGCCTACTAAAGAAGAAGTCGACCAGAAATAATATTATATATTGAACAGATAGATACCGAGAATGAGAAATCGGCCCTGGCAGTTAGCCAGAATTAGTATAAATACAGGAGGCCAGTTCTCATTCTGGAAAGGCAGTCTCAGAATTGCAATGCCTTGTCTTGTGCGCATTGCAGTGCCCAGTCTTGTGTGTAGGTTTGGAGGACAACTGTCATTGCAGCTTCTACAACTAGCAGTTACGCTTGGACTATCTCTTGGTTAGGGTTTAGAACATCTGATCAGATCTTTGTGATGCGCTATCCTTGGGGAAAGGTGTGCTACCCTTTGTTTGGCTATCTAGCCTAGGGTTTGCTTCCAGATTCATTCTATGTCAAGGTTAAGGTGCTCGGAGGGTGGCTTCGGCCTATGGTTGGGTGACAAGGGTATTGTCAATGGTAAAATGAGCACACAATATTTCATATTCTAACAGGTTATGGGTCCACACCTTCTTCATTTAGTCTAAACGCTATAAGGAAACATAGACGCTAGGATATTGAGCTTGTTGAGGAACTGCTGCTAGGGTTACTAGCAGAAGCAGCTTCCAAGACACTATCACTAGGGTTACTAGTAAGAGCAGTTGCAGAAACCCTAATCCTCTTGTTGAGGCACCTTAAGTGAATGGATTGACCTAATCTCTAAATAGATCAGTGCACTCTAGCCTAGCGCATCTCCTAATACTCTCAGTAAGCCAAGACGTGAAGTTTGAGTTTGTGGTCAAATCTAGGGTTTGACCAAGCCAAAGCAGCCATGACTTACTCTATGAAGTCAGAGAACAAATTAGATGGAGATTATAACTTCATAGCGTGGAATACAAGGATTCATCTCATCCTTTCCAATAATAAATTGCTTGATATCGTAAAAGGAAAGATCGTGAAACTAGAGTTTGAAGAAGGGAAAGAGAAGGAACCGCAGAACGTTGCAGCTATGGAGAAGTTCAAAGACGGTGACATCAATGACATGAGTATCATAGTGGATTCCATAAAATACCACTTGATACCCTACATCTCCCATCTTGACTCATCGAAGAAGATGTACGATGCCCTAACAAACATCTTCTCAGTCAGAAACATTAGACAAGTAATGAGTCTAAAAAATGAGCTTCGTGACATGAAGATGAATGATGATTACAACATAACATCATACTTTGTGAGAAATTCTTAGTTAAGAGATCAACTACAAGCTATTGAAGAGATCATCTTAGAAAATAAGTTGGTAAACATAGTACTCAATGGTCTTCCCAAGACGTGGGATGCATTTTCCGCAAGCATGAACACAAGAAAGGAGTATCTGACATTTGAAGAACTTTGGACTTACTGTGCTCAAGAAGAATCAAGGATTATTGCAAAAGAGAAACCCCAAAAGAAGTACAATGATCAAGCCTTCACAACAAGATTCAAGAACTTCAGGAACAAAAGGAAGTTTGGTTCAAGAAGGAAGCCAAATCAAGAGAAAGATATTTCAGAAGTACAATGCTTCAACTGTCGAAAGTATGGTCACTACAAGAATCATTGTCTCGAGCTAAAGAAAAGGAAGGAGAAACATGAAGCATCAATTTCCGAAGAAAAAGGAACCGACAAACAAGACTAAGCAGGATGGAAGAGACTTCTTCTTCTAAAGGTAGAAAAACTCGTCTTATCTCTTGTACATATCTTGTATATCTATCTCTTGGAAGATAATGTATTCCAAGAAGAACTATAGTTGTGGAAGAAAAACAAGATAAGAATGGATACCATTAGATAATACACATGAAAGGATGAAATACAAATCATGTGGAAGCTATTGCAAGATAAGCCAAATCAATCATGAAGAGACTTAGAAGAAGCAAAGACAGAAAGATGTCAGCAATCAAGAGGAAAATTGGAAAAAGACTTATGACATTTTGTAGAAAACAATAAGTATGTAGATGGAAGCGTGGACTATGTTAGACAGAGGGATCTGATTATATGTACTCTTACATGAAGAAAGGATTAGGAAGGAGCTAATCATATGATCCATTGAAGATGATGAAGTATATATCCATGGTAGTAACCATGAAAGACAATATGTGTTCAGTTCAATCTCAGAAGAAGTCTTCTTCGAAGAGAAGCCTTAAAGTATCCCTGGTTTTCCATCCATATCCATGATCCTATGATGAAAGGAAGAAGTGTAATCTCTAGGATATGGAATCTATAAGAAAATCCATGGACCCAAGAGCTAAATAAAAAAAATGAATATTCCAAAGAAAGAGAAACCAGAACAACCAGTCATTGTATCAAGAATCACAAGATTATCAACCTGATATGGACTCAATAAAAGAAATCAAGAAGAAGAACTGAAAGTTGTGATAAAGAATAGTGTATGGAAGACTTATGAATGAAAGTGTTGCGAGATATAGAACTAGAGGTTCTCCCATATGGAGGGAGAAGACTATGATGATTACTTGTTCCAGTAAACCAGACTTATCTCTACATGAGTCATTATATCATCCACAACATCCATGAGTTGGAGTTCTACATCAGATGAATACAAAGAATGTTCTCCAGAGAAATTGAATAAAGAGCGTATGAAGAGAAACCTCAAGACCTCGAGGCATACTAGAAAGAGACCCTTGCATGCAGAAAAAAGAAGACAACTTGGTGGAGAACCTCCAGTGCATAGCAGAAGCATGGTGAAGATTTTCTATAATAGAGATATTGTATCAAGATGATTACTCAGTAGATCATATCTCATGATGACAAAAGAAGTTCCACATGGATATGTTCTAGTTTTCCAACAATGATATACTCTATTGATTAGAGATACCTGAAGCCTTTAGAGAAAATCAATGTTCTAGACAAAAGTACTTTTGAAGTCAAGCATTACATTATCCGTGATGAAGTCCAGAAAGGAGAAAGTGGTTCTCCAATACATATCTCCACAGATGAGAAGATAAGCAGACATTTTGGTAAAGCTTCTCTCCAAGATGAAAGATTTTGCATACTCAAGCTAGAGCTCATGGAGACGACTTCCTTATTGAAAAAGGAAGAGATGAATCCTAGGTTGGGAGGGAGCACTGAAAATATTATTGAGGACATTCATTTTCAATATTGAAAGATAGTCCAACTTAGACAGATTCTTTCCTGTTCGGAAAGTGGATTGATATTTCTGACGGACAACAATTTCCCATTGTGGTTAACATGGGAAATGGTCCAGATTTATGATGTGTCATAGATAATGACTTCCCATTGTGGTTAACATGGGGAGTGGTCTAGTGAAGTCTCTCTTCTTGAGGGTTACTCAAGAAGACTGGCCTGCCTCGCCGGACAACGATTTCTCATTGTGGTTAACATGAGGAATGGTCTGTTTTGGAGGTTGATACAGGACAATCTTTTCCTCTTGTGGTTAACAGAGGAACTGGTCTGGACAGTCAATCCTTAGGGTTTATACATTCTCTCCAGGGTGCACTTTGATTAGTGTAGGAGGAATGTCCTAGAGTGGGGAATGGTCCAGGTTCAGCAATCAGGGACATGCATTCCTTAGGGTTTATACATTCTCTCCAGGGTGCACTTTGATTAGTGTAGAAAGAATGGCCTAGGGTGGGGAATGGTCCAGGTTCAGAAGACATGACAATTATTCTTCCTTGCTTGAGAAGAATAGTCCAGATATCTCATTGTTCTACTCCGAGGGCATATATTCTTTCATATCTCACAGACGTGAGTGAAAGATTGGCCCAGATGTTTCATTTTATATCATAACATTGTTTCTGTGCAGGTTGATATCAGATGATTGTTATGAATATTGTATGACAGTAGATGTATACTACTATGGTGGATGTGTTTCACTATTCATGACTATACGTTACTGATCAAGTACTTGTTTTCTACTTGGTGTGGTAGTGTACCACTGGATTGTAGTTATGTACTATTATGGATAGACACAATTGTGTTCTATTTTGTTCTCATTGCCTTCAAGACTATCAAGCAGTTTATTGGAAATAATTATCAGCCAGATGAATGATGAATAGAGATTTTCCAAACAGAAAATGGTTCAAAACATTTACTCTTCTAGATTAGAAGAATGGCTCTTGTATCTCTCTGTGGAGTGAGCATCATGTCTGATTACTTAGATAGAGTATGGTTTCGAGAGATGATGTAGTTGATGATGACGATGGTGCTCATGATCTAGTATATATAACTATGTTGATGCTACCGGGTGAATGGTATGTTTTGTGCTCAAAGACCATTACCTGTAATACCTCCCTAGCTAGGAGGGAGTGTTGATATTATGGTATCTACGTGAGGTATTTACCTCCACGTGTAAACCTGACAAGGATAGAATACTCCAGGAAGCAAGAAGAAACCCTAATGAGTTGGATAACAACCCTAGAAGACTTTTCGGCTCAAGAAGATAATTTATATTAGGTCATTAGCCTACTAAAGAAGAAGTTGACCAGAAATAATACTATATATTGAACAGATAGATACCCAGAATGAGAAGTTGGCCCTGGCAGTTAGCCAGAATTAGTATAAATACAGGAGGCAAGTTCTCATTTTGGCAAGGCAGTCTCATAATTGTAGTGCCCTATCTTGTGCGCATTGCAGTGCCCAATCTTGTGTGTAGGTTTGGAGGACAACTGCCGTTACAGCTACTGCAGCTAGAAGTTACGCTTGGACTATCTCTTGGCTAGGGTTTGGAACATCTGATCAACTCTTTGTGATGCACTATCCTTAGGGAAAGGTGTGCTACCCTTTGTTTGGCTATCTAGCCTAGGGTTTTCTTACAGAGTCATTCTCTGTCAATGTTAAGGTGCTCGGAGGGTGGCTTCGGCCTATGGTTGGGTGACAAGGGTATTGTCAATGGTAAAATGAGCACACAATATTTTATATTCTAACAACCATATTGTTCAATGATTTTCTTATGATGATTTATCTTCTGCTGTCTATTTCTCTTTCCATATTCTTTTGTGCCTTTCATTGCTTTCCTTTTTTTGACCAACTGATTCCAACTGATTCCACTGATTCCAATTGTAAATACATTGTTATGCATCTTCCATGACAAAAAATTTATGTACCTGCTAAGTATCCATATTTGTCCATATGTCATAAGTTTTCCATAACTCTGCTACTCAACTGTCCACAATTCTAACTCATATGTCATTCTATACTTATGCTATTTGACTGCTATGAATCTGTATATGAAAATAATTCAAACTTACCAAAGCATGGTTCTTTGATCTGTAGTAGCTATTGTACTTAATCCCCCAATATTCATATTTGTTGGGAGTCTCCAAGATGAATGACTCATAACGATGGAGGAATCCACCCTAATGCAGATTATTCTTCCTCTTCCTCTGTAGACTCATCATCTCTTTGAACTTTAACTTATTTCTTTCTACCTATGGATTGATCTAATACTACAATTCCTAAAAGTACAATCTCTTTGGCATATTCTTTATTCACCTCCTCTTATTTTCTTTTTCGCACTACTGCTAATTCTACGATCTTTTGGACCTGGTGTTTATTCACCAGTTCTTATTTTTTCTCATTTCTTCTCCAAAATTTCCTGTATCTGACATCTTCATTTTTTCCTGTAGATTTTTATTGATCTCATACTATTTCCAATCCTGAGAGTATGAATTATGGCTGTCCTTCATTCATCTTATCCTCCTATACACATTCTTGTTTTCTTTTCCACACTTTCTCATATTTGATATCAATATTCTCTTTTATAGAAATATCCATCATGCTTCTACAATCACAAGCTATGTGTCCATAGTTATGGAATTTGTAACATTCAATGTTATGTGGGGCCACATAAGAATTTATTTTTTGAACATTTCTTCCATAATCCCTACAATCTGCAACTTTGTGTCAAAAGTTAGTAAAATAAAAACAATAACCATCAAATAAATTTACATACTTGGGAGTGAATGATCTTCTTTGTGGTGTAGTCCTTTTGAATTCTTGCCTTGGTTGATCATGTTTTTATCTTTCGTTGATACCTTCATTTCAATTGAAGCTTATTTGTGGCTTGAATGTGGAGGATCTTCTTGAAGATGTATCTTTATCATTTTTCTTTCATTATGGTTGACCATGATTCCTTCGTTTGAGTACTTCCACATAACTGTTACTCTTTTGTTCATTCTTATTTTCTGGAAACCTGGAGTGCTTCTCTTCAACATTTTCTACTGATGATGTGGATGTTTCTTTCTTTTCATTTTTCTTTCTTTTCATTTTTCTCTTAATGTGAAAATTCTTCTTCAGGTTTCTCAACCTCTTATTCTTTCTTCATCCTCTGACTCTTCATAACTTCTTTTGTTCGATTTGCTTCTTCAAGTTGGATATTCAAGGAGATGGTTTCCTTTTCAAGTCTTCTTTCTTCTTGAACAAATTCTACTTCAAGTTTATATAATTCCTCATTTATTTCCTTAATATGATCTATCAAAATATTTTCTCTTTTCTCTACTTCCTTTCTTTCGGCTTCCAAACACTGCTTTTCTTCCATCTGACCTTTGTATGTTTCTTCAATATTTTTGGCTTCTTCCAACTGATATTTTAGTTTCACGATGACTTGTTGGGATTATTTGGAACTTTATTGAGAATTATTCTTGACCAATTGTTCTTCAAGAGACTTGTTTTTCTCTCTTTATTTCATCAATTCTCCTAGAGAACTGATTAATTCTACTTCAAGATCTACTATACCTTTTTCACAATATTATTCTTCCAAATCTGTCTGACATGAAGAGCATATTTCTTGTTCTAAACCTACCTCTTCTTTAGCACTCTCTAGCTCTGTGATAGGATATTCCTAAAAATATAGATCATGTAGCTTATCCCAAATTTCTTTAGCTGATAAATATTTTCCCACTTTCTCTTGTATTGAATTAGGTAATTCTTCCAAGATGAAATCCATTTCTATTTTGTTGTTTATTTTCAATTCCTTCTTGCTTGTAGTTTTCTATTTGTTACTAGTGGTATATCCTGTAACCACTGATTTCCAAACATCATATCCATGTACCTGTAAAAATGTTTTCATTCTGATATTCCACTTATCATACTTTTGACTAATCTAACAATCGAACCATGGTATTCCATTATCTATGTATGCACTATTCTTGATCTCCATGATCTTCCTTCCAATAGTTAAACTGTTTCTTGAAGGAACTGACTCTGCTACCAATTGTTGGAATACTAATAAGGGGGAGGGGTAGGGGGGTGAATCAATATGAACACTTATACCTCTCTCTCTCTCTCTCTCTCTCTCTCTCTCTCTATATATATATATATATATATATATATATATATATCAATGTCAAATTTATTAACAATATATCATCAGTATATCATGAGCACGTAACAATAAGCAACATCACATCTAGTACACAATACACTAGAATTTATGTGGAAACCCAGACAGGAAAAAACCACAAAATCTATTCTTATATATATCAAGAATACATTCATAGGAAGCACCAACTTCCAAGTTCTTCAACACCAACCCGAAGGAAGCTACAACTCCCTAAATTCTCTCACGCCAAGAAGGAGGAGGCTCCAACCTGAAGGAATCTCCAACTCCTTGTGTTCTACGAAACCAAATGGAAGGAGGGTACAATCCCCTTTCCTTGCCCATCCTTCCACTCTGGAATATAAATGTAGACCAATTGTCATTACCACAATCACTACCATTGTCATTGTTACTACCACTATCATTGTCACTATCACTACCACTGTCACTATTGTTGTCACTACCACTGCCACATTAACTTGTAACATATCAACATATCACTGTATCCAACTTGTCACTATCAACCTATCCAACCTATAACTTATCACTTTCATTGATACTCAACCAAATCCTCTCACATGGATCATGTACCAAGGCCACCTCTCAACTAGATGTCCAACATCATCAACACATGCCTCTATTAAGCATGTACCAAACCATCAACCTGTACCATACCAAGCATCAACCATGTACCACAACTTGTAAAAAACTTTGCATCAACCATGCACCAACACTTGTACCAAACCGTGCATCAACCATGTACCATAACCTGTACCATATGCCTCAACTGTCAACCATGTACATCAACACCATACCAAGTATTAGTCTTGTACCATACCATGTATAAAAAATTTACATCAAGCCTATACCATATCACTCAATCATTCTGTACACCATGTACCATAGGATATATCAATCAAGTACCATCAATGGTGTACCTCAACAAAGTACCAAACAACCAATATCATATATCAAGTAAATGCCTCAACCATGCACCTAATATGTGCCTCAAGCATGTGCCAATGCCTCAACAATATACCAAAGACTTGCCTCAAGAATGGACCATAACATCATCAAAATGTAACCCTCCAAACATGCATATAAACATACATGTAACTCTATAACATACTTGGTGTATGTGATCACAGACATGCATACCTTCCTCAACTTCAACAACAAGAGAATAACATCTTCATCAAACTTTACCTTAGTCTCACGGGACTAGTTTTTGGATTAGTCACAAACCCTAAATTTAAACAAGAATAATTCCATACTTGTAATTAATTAAGGTCTGAAACATGTGCCCAATATTATTCAATATTTTCTCTTCAATTCCTCCAAGTTTCACTTCTTGGAACATCCCTGGAAATGAGTTATAGAAAAAATGGCAGACCTTGCTGAATTCTGAATTATTATAGAGAGCGAACTTGGACATAATGCCACACATGACATATTGGATATCTATATCTAAAAATCATACAAAACATACTAATGAATGTAATATATCCAATGAATTTGGTCTCACTGAATTGGGACACTCTATGAAGAATTTATGGCTTTTTTACCGAGAACAATTGTTTGAGACTAGTGTAAGGACTAGCCAAAAACCCTATTTTACGGTATCTCCAAAAATACAATGACCCAAAATATGAAATTTATACCATAAGTACCTTGATATGTATTATGAAGTTTAGTTGTTTCAATAATTATAGAAATAAAGTTATAGAAAAAATGGTAAGATGACCTGTAAATAACATACCTTAGAACACATCCTCACAAGACTTCATCCTCCCTTGGAATTTCGCCCTTCTTCACTTCATATTCCCTTTGAAATTTGCCTCAGATATCCTTGGTTATCTCATATGAGAATAACTTAATCACATAGAATATATTGAATATAATGTGAATGTGAATGTACTTATGATTGACTTCTTGGTCTGACAATTGGTCTGAGAGGAACTCCTTTGTGGATGTTAGGGAGTCCATAAATTTTAGGGGTGATTAGGCATCTTGGAGTAAGTCGTTTCTTTATCATTTCATATAGGTTAGAATATTTAATAACCTTTTGAACTCCTTAATAACCTTAGATATTGGGTTGTTTCTTAGCTTCTTGTAACTGGTAGAGGTGGAGAGGTGCTCCTTCATTTTAGTGTTGTAATCTATCTGTTGAAATATTGCAACTGCAAAGAATATTCTATTTATTATTGAGTTATTATTCATCTTATCAATCCTCTTTTGTGGATTGATCACATTGGGAATTTTAATTGACCAAATCCCCTTTTGCGGATTGGTCAAACCCTAATTGTATTATTGAAATTAGGAAGTCGTCCCCCATGCCTAATTAAAGTGGTTTTAACCACTTAGAAGACAAGTCGGACCTGCCAAGTGAAGAGACACATTTTCAACACCTACCAGTTTGTATAAATAAAGGAAGCCAACACCTCATTATCTCACTCACTCAGTTCACTCATCCAGTGCACAAGTTTGAAGGAAGTTGTAGTTTCCAATTGCTGGAAGAAGGAAGAGAGAGGCACATTGGTCAGTGTTGGATAATCTCTATTGTTTTGGTTTAATGTCTTGGCATTGTATTGACTATCTATATTAAGGAAGTTTTTGTTGTTTTTAATCCCCTGTGAGGGTTTCCTAGGATAAATGTTGTGTATCTTGTGATTGTGTTTCTCTCAGTGATCCTACCTATGTTATTGTTATCTAGTAAATATTAAAGAAACCTAATAATAGATCAAAACTTAACATGGTATCAAATCTAAGCTGAAGAGAGCATATTTCACTAGATAAAGAAAAATGTTATTGTTGTCGTACAAGAAAATTAGGGATTTTTGTTGGAGAGTAATGTTTGCCTAAAAACCATTTAGAAAAGTGTGCCCTAACATAGTGAAAATTTTGGCATCTTGAGCGCACATTTTCAGTGGATAGAACTCCAAAAAATTGAAACCCTGGTTTTCACTGGTACCAGAAAACCAGGAAACTAAAACCAGTACCATAAGTACCAGTCCAAATTTTCGCAAGCTCAGTTTCAAGGGGTAAAATTTGGATTTTCAGAAATCTGACTGCACCAACTTACTCACCTCAGCTCAGCACATCTAGCCCCTAGATAATAATTACAAAATTTGAAGTTTGAAAAATTAGAGTTTCCTCATAAAACCCTAAGTTGCAGTTGCAGTTTCAGAATCAGTTGCAGTATCAATTGAAGTATCAGCTACAATACGAGTTGCAGTCACCCTTGAAGTTTTTAAGAGTTGGTAATTATTACCGTTGCTACCAAATGGTTCCACTACCTGCAAATACTATCAGAGGTATGTATTCACATATATTTAAACTGTTAAGATTTAAAGGGTATTTGTAGGACAAGGGATCTCTTACCATAGATTCAGAAGGATCTCAAGATCCAACACATTCAGAGGAATAATGCAACCCAGGTTTGATTATTCTGATATGCATCCATTTGATATGACAATATTTTGATCTAGGTTGCATGTTGAAGCTATGACCATCATACTAACCTTTGGTCAAAATTAAAGTCAAGGTATTAGATGGATTAAAGTTGAGATAATAAAGTTTATTCTCTAACCCAAATTTCTGTCAAGATAGCATATTGTCTTAGTATAGAAGAAGGGTTGAAGAAAGCACTTGTCATCTTGAGTGAAGGAGACTTGGAAGCAAATCAACACACTCATTCTTGAGGACAAGACTCCGAGTTCCAGGTTTGATTAATTAAGTTGATAATATTCAAATTTGCACATGACAAAGTTTATAACTACCCCATTACAAGTAAACACTATAATTGAGGTGTCAGTCTTTGAAAAGTATTATACTTGGTAGCATGTGAGCATATCGAGATAAATGCTTAATGTAATCATTTACCAGATACAACTAACATCTCCTCTAGGAGAAACTTCTTGTGTTAATTCCAGGTTACCTTGGATGAATGTTTGATCACAACACTAGAAGAGTGTTGATCTCATTTTGTATTGTATTTCTTACTTTTGATCCTTGTTTCATACAGGTCACAAGTGAGCTCTAAAGGAGCTAATGTGACGATTGTTCATGCTATTGTTTTATTTACTATTATCAAAAGAGTTTTATTCTTGCTTGATGTTTTGTTGACCTTGTTTTAGGTCAGATGTGATAACCCTAAGGAAGTTATAGTGAAGGTTGCAGAAGGAAATATGTTATATGAGACATGAAGCAGACTATATACATGACCATATACATTCATGTACCAAAGAAGATGAAGAAGTTATCTTTTGATATCTAGAGTATCTCATATGGAGATTGATTGTAAGGAGTAGAAGACTCCAAAGATGACCAAACATTAGAAAAATAACTCATAGTAGACTTGTTCAAAGGATACTGAAGCCACCTTGATGGGAAGACAAACTTGTTTGAAGTCTGACTCATCCTTTCATATTTAGACTTGGTATTCAACACCAAGTATACCCCATAAGAGATGATGAAGTCCTTGTAGACTCAGAAGAAATCGATAGTAAGCCTGATCTCAGAAAGGATAATATGAAGAGACAACTTCCAGGATTGGGAGACAAGTGCCATGAGAAGACTAGATCATAGCTTCAAAAACTTCTAGGAGATATGAAATCTCCTGGGAAGATTCCCTTGTTTCAGTGACAGAGAAGGAAGCTAGTCAAAAAGACTAGGATATGGATTCTTCCATGAGACTAGAAGAGAAGTCAGTATTGAATTCCAAGATTGATCTAAACAGATCAAGCATGTTGCAGATGTACAAAGCCTAATGTGTGTCCAGAGGATTCTCCCAGCAAGAGGGAGAAGACTATGACGAGACACTTACTCTAGTAACTGAAGAAATGGTTCAAGTATTCATGAAGACAACCATAACAACAATGATTCATATATAATATGAGATGGAGGGGGAGAAATCCACGTATTTAAAATTGAGTGGAAGTTGGTGCATTACATTAGTTGGGTCATGGAGACATGACTATGATAAAAGATAGATTTACCTCCATGAAAGAAGAAGAGCTACTTTCAGTATCAGTTATTGAGCCACTCTTTGTTTCAGATGAAGCTGTGGTTGTGATATAATAAGAGGAGTTACTCACATATTTAAATAGTCACAGTGAGAATGGAGCAACCATTCTCAGCTTCAGAGAAACTGCAGGTGCAGAGTCCTAGTTCCAAAAGGAACCATTGTAGAAAGAGGAGAGGACATACTCTCAGAAAGTGAGACAAATAGTGCTTTGCAGAAAGCACATGATTGTGCATATTAAGTTGTAGCTGAGAAAGTGTACCACATTGGTACAATGTAATGAGAAAATTTGATTTGAAGATTAAAGATAGAAAGACTCATGTCTGTTGGTTGAAGGAAGATTTGTACGTGTTGAAGCAAGTTCCTAGAGCTTGGTATGGAAGAATTGACAGTTTCATGACGAGATTGGGCTTTACCAAGAGTAAAGCTGATTCTAACCTTTATCTCAAGGTTATGAATGATGAGCCAGTGATGTTGCTACTATATGTAGATGATTTATTCTTGACAATATGAAGAAAATCTCATCACATATTGCAGAAGAAGCTCGCTATAGAGTTTGATGAAAGACCTAATGCTTTATCTCTTAGGTCTTGAAGTTTGGCAGAACCTAGAGAAGATCTTCTTTAACCAAGGGAAGTATGCAATTGAAATAATGAAGAGGTTTGACATGTTGAAATGTAAATCCATGTAGAGACCCATGGAAACAAAGTTGAAGCTCCTAGCAGATTCCTCGTCATAATTGTTTGATGCTACTCTATACAGACATATTATTGGTTTGGTGATGTATTTGACGAATACCAAGCCAGATATATGTTTTTCCTTTAGTCAGTATCTGGTAGAACCCAGACGTGTTCACCTTGATGATGAAAAACATGTGATGAGATACCTTAAGGGTACATTGGATTTTGGTCTCTGTTATACTAGAGATCCTGACTTCAGATTGTATGGATATACTGATTCAGATTGAGATGGAAGTGTTTCTGATAGAAATAGCACTTCAAGATGTTATTTCATTCTGGGGTCAACCATGACTTCATGGTAGAGTAGAAAGAAATCCAATATTGCTCCCAACAATACAAAAGCGTAATATATTGTAGCATGTTCTACTAGTGGTGAAGCCATATAGCTTCAGATGTTGTTCACAGATCTATTTGATTTGGATATGGAAGCCACCATGATCCCATGTGATAACCAGAGTTGTCTAAAGATGATGTATTCCATGATGAGTCGAAGCACGTAGAGATCTAGTATCACTTCATTCTTGATATGTTGTAGAGAGGATCCATAGTGCTCCATTATGTTAGCACATATGAATAGGTTTTTGATGTGTTGACCAAGCCTCTGTCTCGTGTAAAGCTTAAGCACTTTCTAGACAAGCTTGGTGTAGTCTGAAAGGACCTAGCTCGGAAGGGGGAGTAGTGTTGATTCCGTCCTTGTGCTGAAGATTTCCAAATTCGTGTTGATGTTGTTGTGATGCCATCCTAGTGATGAATATTTCTAGTTTCGTGCTGATGTTGTTGTGATGCCAGGATAGTGCTGAAGATTTTCAACTTCGTGCTGATGTTTTTGAGATGCCAGCCTTGTGCTGAATATTTCTAGCTTCATGTTGATTTTGTTGTGATGCCAGCCTAGCGCTAAAGATTTCCAGCTTCATGACGATGTTGTTGTGATGTCAGACTAGTGATGAAGATTTGCAGCTTCATGCTGAAGTTGTTGAGATGTCAGCCTTGTGATGAAGATTTCCATCTTAGTGTTGATGTTGATGTGGTTCGAACCTTCGTGCTGTGATGATGTTGATACTCCAACCTTCGTGCTGTGATGATATTATTGCTCCAACCTTTGTGCTATGATGTTGATGTTGTTGTTGTTGTTGATGTTGTATCAGCCTCATGTTGTTATTGATGATGATGATGATGCCACTTCAGCTTCTTGTCGAAGATGATGATGATGATGCCACTTCATCTTTTTTCTTAAGATGATGATATTACTTTAGCCTCATGTTAAATACGTTTATGATATTACTTTAGCCTCATGTTAAAGATGTTGATGATATTACTTTAGCCTCATGCTAAAGAAGATGATGATGTTACTTTAGCCTCACGCTAAATATGTGATGATGATGTTACTTAAGCCTCATGTTGATGAGGATGATGATGCTACTCCAACTCCATGTTGTGAACGATGATGATGAGAAAAACTTCTGATGATTTATAGATATGCCAGCCGGTGTTCCAGATGTTGTTGGTGTTGTTTCCCTCTCTCTCTCCAAATGATTTTGTAGAATACCCTTCTTGTTAAGGGGGAGTGTTGAAATATTGTCACTGCAAAGAGTATTCTATTTATTATTGAGTTATTATTCATCTGATCAATCCCCTTTTGTGGATTGATCACATTGGGCATTGTAATTGACCAAATGCCCTTCCACAGATTGGTCAAACCCTAATTGTATTATGCAAATTAAGAATTCGTCCCCCAGGCCTAATTAAAGTGGTTTTAATCACTAAGAAGACAAGTAAGACTTGCCCAGTGAAGAGACACCTTTTTAGCACCTGCCAATTTGTATAAATAAATGAAGCCAACGCCTCATTATCTCACTCACTTAGTTCACTCATCTAGTGTGCAAGTTTGAAGGAAGATGCAGTTGCCAGTTTCCAGAAGAAGGAAGAGAGAGGCGCATTACTCAGTGTTGGATATTCTCTAGTGTTTTGGTTTATTGTCTTGGCATTGTATTGGCTATCTATATTAAGGAAGTTTTTGTTGGTTTTTCTCCTCCATGAGGGTTTCCCAGGATAAATGTTGTGTATCTTGTGATTGTGTTTCTCTCAGTGATCCTACCTATGCTATTGTTATATAGTAAATTGTAAAGAAACCTAATAATATCTAAAAAACGTAACATTATCTTGTTCATAACAAATGTGGCCTCTCCTTTATCTTCCTTTAGCACCATAATGTTATTATTTTTCTAAGGTTTATGAGGGCTCCATTCTCTTTCTTGTTTATATTTCTTTTCAGTGGTTTCGCTCTTTTGAGAACTAATGTGCAGTCCTGCCTAATTGCGTCTTTATCTTCCTCATTAAGGTTTGTTATGATGTCTTCGATGCTACAAACTATATTCTCCATCGGGATGGTTCTTGGTGCAACAACAAAACCCAATCCTTTTCTTAATATACTCCTTTCTTCGTCATTCAATTCATGGTTGGATAAATTGATTACTTTTGTTGTTTCACTGTCTACATCATTATTTTTGTTCTTGTTGTCTAGTCTATTGAACTTCCTATTTTGTCATTCCCTTTCTCTATGCCCTTTTCCTTAATCTTTTAGTTCTCCATTCGCATCCAATACATTCCACAGGTCACCTCGAATGTTGTGCATTAGTTTTAAGTGCAGTTTTATCATGTCACATGAGAGGGAGTCCAATTTTGTGCAAGTTCTCCTAATTTCCCCTCGAATTAGGGTAAGACTTAATATGTCAAACGATCTACAATTCCATTTTCTTTGTAATGGGTGGTTGATGGAGGTGAAATTCAAGATTCATCTATTGTCCCTGCATTGCTTTAATATATATATATATATATATATATATATATATATATATATATATATATGCAACTCTCCTATTAATATTTATCCTTGCATTTTCCATTAAGCGGAAGTTGTTCTAGGTTTCCCCTCCGTATATGGAAGTGATATACTGTTAGATCACTAAGAATAAATTTTTAGAACCGAAATCAATCACATAGAGTTGCATGTGAAAATTGACATGGTATCGAAGCTTGGGATCTGAAGAGAAGGGGATCATCTTTGAGACACATTTTTGGATACAACATTGGAGAAGCATTGTTCTTGTTATTTTTATGGGGAGGTCATAGGTGATAGATTTAAGAGGGAGCTACAGTGATCGTTGTAGATGGAAATAGGTTAGATGGTATTTGGTTTTAGACATGGACTAGATTGTCCAAATGAGTAGTTGTGAACTTTTGCAACTCGATGGTGTGGAAGGCTTGGAGTTCTAGTGGATTGGCAGAGAACCCAGATCACATCAATATGTTGTGTGGCATATTTCCAATCTTGTGTATGGACTTCGGGTGGCTTGTAATGGTGAGTTATGATGGGTACAACTCACATGCTTTGGCATAGACAAGATGGTTTCGTGTGTATCTCAGGTTGATGAGATAGAGTCTTCATTGGGCCGAAGAGTTTCCCATTGTCGAGGTATGACGATGTATGAGGTATTTGAACCAAGAGGATGAGGGCACTTGCAAATATGAGTTGCGATGGTCCAAAGTGGACTAGACTAAGTTTCCAACCGTAACTTGAGACTATTTAGATGAGGACACAAGATAAATGGTAGCATGTGAATACATAGAGAGTTTCTTGGTGACTTGGATGATAGACTTGGGAAAAAGTTCATTAGATGGACGTGACTTGGGGAAGTAAGATGCTTTCCTTGGAGGATTATATGGTTCTTATACAGTGGGAGCCACCGACACATGACAAGGGAACATGATTTGGTCATGAGCTTCACAATGTCTGACTCAGGTATGTACGAGGATCTTGGTATGAGAACTAGGAAAGTAGTGTAGGGATTTGGTACAGTGTCATTCTGAATGGAGTCACGGGATGTGTTGTGATTGGAAAATGTGTAATGGGTGCTAGGAGTGTGTTCTAAACCTCATGAATTGAGGAGCAGGTCCATGCAATGTTGTTCTAGGATGGACAAGTGTTATTGGATGCTGAGTTGGTAGGCCTTCCCATATCTTGGGAACCACTTGTGTAGTGGATCTGTGCATGAGAGATGTTTCAAGGGTTTGATAGGATATGGACTTGATTGGTGTCTAGGGAGGATGTGGATGACAAATGAGGAGAAAGTGACTCCATCAGTGGCGAGGCTATTTATTTTTCATAAGCTAGGTTAAGCATGAAGTTCATTCCATTTTAGCATTTCGCTTAACCATAAACAATAATGTTGCAACAACCAATATCACAAGAAGAAATACCATGCACAAGAACACACGAAGTATCCTGGGAAACCCTTCTCAACAAGGGAAGAAAATCCTTTGCTATATTCTTCAATAGAAATACCTTCACCACCAAGAAATACCTAGCACACAAGAGGGTGCTCAAACCCTAGAAGACTAGTGCCCAAGAGAGGTGCGCACTTCTCCAAAGTAAATGTACTTTCTGAAATTTCCAAACTCACATGAAATATATGATTCCACAATGGGGAATTTCCCTTTACTTATATTAGAATTATCCTATCAGCCGAAGTGTCTATTGGCTCAATAGAGCCGAACACACTAAATAATATAATAATAATAATAATAATAATTATTATTATTATTATTAATATTAACCATATTAATTATCTGTTACATTTATTATTAATCACATTAAGGTGGGGCCAACATGTACCCTTTACATAACAATTAGGGTTACATGTAGGTCTGACTCTTGAACACCATATAGCAAAGGATCATATACACCCACTAGTACTCATCCACTAGGGGAACATCCATAGGGATGTCATAGCTCTAGCTCACTGCATTACACAAGAGAACCAGATCTACACACATTCACATGTGCTCATCCATAGGCATGTCCACTCTACAGATCTTCTTTCCCACTGCCTCACACAGGAGAATCATCTAGATTTTTCTCCTCAACTCTATTGCTTAGAGGAGGCTAATAAATCATCTTTATTTTTGGTCTCATGATGACACACCCAACACTTTGGGATTTCACACGTTCACCTATTGCTCAGCCATAGGCACGCCAAACTCATCAGATCTCCTTTCCCACTGGATAATCATCTGGATTTCTTCTCACTCTTTGAATGGAGGAGGTCATCTCTACATTCCTAGCTCTATCTTAGGAAGGAACCACGCACCCTTCTTAGGGGGTTTCCCTCAGGTTTGTAAGTTGAGAGAAATACTTCACATAGTTGCAATAATCCACACCTCACAAGTTTGTAAGCTGGAGAATGTCTCACATAGATGCATTCATCAACACTCCCTCTCAGCTAGGGAGGCATTCTTCATCATGCCAACTCTCACATGAATTTTGAATTTTGTCTTGGCTGGAGTTATCGACACTCCCTCTCAACTAGGGAGCCATTCTTCATGAAGTTAATTTGGTGAAGATATCTACAATCTTCTCATGTGTAGGAAGGTACTGCATGTGTATGATTTTCCTCTGCATCATATATCTGAAATACGGATATTTAATCTCATCATATTTCGATCCATCATGAAACACTAGGTTCTCAAGGAGCTTTAATCACGAATCTTGGTTATCATCATAGGATCCATATCATGGTCAAGCAAATCTGTCAGAAGCTTGCGAAGCCACATTGCTTTGCATATTCACTATTATTTATTTCTGCCTCTGAGGTACTCAAGGCCACAAAGTTTTGTTTCCTGATGCATTAGGAAACCATGGAAAACTTCACGGTAAGACAACAAATGGATGTGATCTTCTGGTCCACTACACTCTCTTCTCAATCTGTTTCGGCATATCCTACAAGCTCAAGTTTACACTGGAGGCATATCTCATGTCATTGTCTCGTATATATCTCAATACATGCTTTACTGCTATCTAGTGAGTTTGTCTCAAATGACTCATGGATTGACTAAGATCATTTACTGCATGGCATGAATCAAGTCTGGTGTTAACTAGATACCTCAGTGATTCAATCATCTTGTGGATCAGTCTTGTATGAATAATCATCAATCTTATTCTTTAAATCCATCATGGTGGATTTCCCATTCTGTCATACTGAACTTCTTTAATATTTTCACTGTATATTTTCCCTGAATCAATAAAATCTTATTTGTCCTCTGTCATACTTATTGTCCCAATAATTTGTGCATCATACTCATATTCTTAATCTTGAATTTAGAAGTCAAGGATTACTTCTATCCAACAACAAGGCTTTCTGAATAAGTCATCAAAATTAGGCTCTCGTCACCACACTGTAATGATTTAGGTTTGGATCAACAACACTCTTGCTGAAATCCAAACTCATCAAGAATCCATCTATCTGATATAGTTTCCAACTCATGGATGATAATATGAATGGAAGTGTATCAGGTTCATTGTATCAAGTGTCTCATTATAGAAATCTCCCTCTATTTGTGAGAAACCTCCGGCTATAGATCTCGTTTTGTATTTCTTGACACTTTCATCAGCTGCATGCTTGATCATATAGATCCACTTATAATTTACCACAAACTTCCCTTTTTGGTCCCTGAATAATATCTTATGCATCATTATTTTAAGATATATTGGTATTCTTCTGTTATGGCATCTTCCCATACTGGTTCTCTTGTTTCTTCTCTAAGAAAAGGAGTCTCAACATAAATGAAGTGGCTCATGACTGAAAGATAGGTCAAAAATATCTTTTTCTTTCTCGGAATGTATCTTGAAAGGATTGTATGTTTCTTTGCCTCTTGCAGAGTGAGTCTAGGTAGGATTTGTATTCCCTACTACAATATCTCTGTACATATCAACTGGAGAAAATTGGATAACTTGGAGTAATGTCTATCTCCCTCTGAATTGCTGAAAGGGGAGAAGGTATTGTCTCATTGTCAATATCCGTTTGAGATTCTCTGGGTCTTTGAAAAACTATCTCTTCTTCAAGGACAACATCTTTGCTTGTCTCAATCTGTCTTTCACTAGGAATGTATTTGAAGATTCACTGTATCCTTTCTTCCTAAAGGATCTAGCTTGGAATTATTCTCTTTAGGTACATGAAAATACATTGGGCACCCAAATAAACTGAAGTGTTCAATCCCAGGCTTCATTCTGGTGAAGACTTCTTCGAGAGTTATGTTTTTCAAAGTCTGGTGAAAACTCTTGTTCTGCACATATACTGTGTCATGCATGATTCTTCCCATGGAATCCTAGAAAGATTTTGATCATGCTTTGTAGCATTGGTTGTCTCAATGATGTTTCTATTATTCTTCTTTCTCAAATGGTTTTGGCTCCTTCCGAGTCAAGTGAGTACTCCCTCTGAAGGATAAGCATATTTTTTTCTTGTTAACCTATCTGGAAAAATAAAACAAAAACAGAACCAACATAAGAATATCTCCTAAAGGAGAATAATGAGTACATCTCTAGAATCAAAAAAATTTAATAATTGTTGTCTCATCTACAACACCTACTTGTAATGTAACAAAATTTTGAAATATGGATTAGAAGAATGTCAATTACAACAATCAAACCTGGAGTCTTTACTTCAAGTGTGTCATTCCTCTGAATGCACTAAGATCTCTCTGGATCCATGACTTCAAAAAAAGGTTCCTTCGTCTTGCAATTACCCTCATGACAATGATACAAATAATATATATATATATATACAAGTGCATACCTCAGGGTGTTGATATGATTTCTCCAATGGCACACGGTTGATCTCTGTCCTCTGACATATTCATGAAGGAGGTAGTCATAGTGTCACATTTTGTGTCACCCACAATAAGTATTCCTTTGAAGTCTTCTTTTCCTAGAACTGAGTTTCTTGAATCATCAAGCTTTCCTCTCATTATGATTTTGCTCATTTTTTGATTTTTCACAAACCCTTTTCATCTTGGCTAGTAAACCTAACGGCTAGGCTAGGCTAGCACTTTTAGGTTTAGTTGGACTTATGACTTCCAACAATAATCCTTTGAAAGATAGGAGAACACTGGTGAGTTGAAGAGCTCTTTCAATGAGTTGGAGATATCCTAATTCTGAAATTTTTGCATAAATTAGCGAAACCCTAGGGACAAAATTTCAAAATGCTCAGATTTTCATTTTGAGAGTCTCTAGAGGTACGTTGGAGAAGTTTGTACTCTCCTAATCCAAATAATGCCTCAACATTCAAGTTTTAGGGGCTGAAACACCCAAGAGAAGAGGGTCAGACATAATTTTTGGGAGCCTTAGGAGGGTTGTACGGAACTGCAACAGAAGAGGGATGACTGGTGAAATCTTGTAGCTTGTGCAATGGGTTCTTTCAAGTCCTATGCTATGATACCATGTTGATTTTTCATAAGCAAGGTTAATCATGAAGTTAATTCCATTTTATCATTTCACTTAACCATAAACAATAATGTTGCAACAACCAAGATCACAAGAAGAAACACCATGCACAAGAACACGAGAAGTATCATTGGAAACCCTTCTCAACAAGGGAAGAAAACCCAGCGAAATCCTTTGCTATATTATTCAAGAGAAATACCTTCACCACTAAGAAAGACCTAGCACACAAGAGGGTGCTCAAACCCTAGAAGACTAGCACCCAAGAGAGGTGTGCACTTCTCCCAAGTAAATGTACTTACTGAAATTTCCAAACTCACATGAAAGATATGATTCCACAATGAGGAATTTCCCTTTACTTATATTAAACTTATCCTATGAATCGAAGTGTCTATTGGCTCAAGAGGGACAACCTCACTAAATCATATAATAATAATAATAATTATTATTATTATAATTAATATTAACCATATTAATTATCTTTTACATTTATTATTAATCACATTAAGGTGGGGCCAACCTGTACCCTTTACATAACAATTAGGGTTATAGGTAGGTCTGACTATTGAACAACATATAGAAAAGGATATGATACACCCACTAGTGCTTATCCACTCGGGGCATATCCATAGGGATGCCATAGCTCTGGTTCATTGCATTACATAGAAGATCCATATCTACACATGTTCACCTGTGCTCATCCATAGGCACGTCCACTCTACAGATATTCTTTCCCACTACCTCACACACGAGAATCATATGGATTTTTCTCGTCAACTCTATTGCTCAGAGGAGGATAACACATCATCTTCATTTATGTTCTCATGGCGATGCACCCATCACTTTGGGATTTCACACGTTCACCTTGTGCTTAGCCACATGCACGTCCAAATCATCAGATCGCCTTTCCCACTAGATAATCATCTGGAGTTCTTCTTGCTCTCTGAATGGAGGAGGTCATCTCTACGTTCCTAGATCTGTCTTAGGAAAGATGCACGTACCCTTATTATGGGTTTTCTATCAGGTTTGTAAGATGAGAGAAAGAATTCACATAGCTGCAATGATCCACACCTCACAGGTTTGTAAGCTAGAGAATGTCTCACATAGTTGCATTCATCAACAAAGGCAAGTAGTTCCACCTGTGGTGAGGAAGAAATCTCCACCAGTAGAGAATATTCAAAGGGAGTAGGTATATCCACCAGTTGTATAGACTTAGAGGGAGTCAGGGGACTCAAAGGGAGTCAGTTTCTTAGTGGGAGAAAATCTTTAGGTCCATATGGGAGAGAGGTATATTCCAAGATTGTCATGAGGGTGTCATGGGTTTATATGGTTAGATAGGAGTTTCAGAGGCATGAGGCTTCTTAGAGTTGTGTTCCCTCCATAGAGGATCCATTTGTTTCAATAGGTTTCACTACAGTGACAGAGGGGGTGACCAATCAGGTGGATTGGAGAGAAGTTGTGGTAGTGGATCCTGTGTGAAAGACAAAGGTACTCCCAGGATGGGAGACAAAGCTACTTCCAAGTGATTATGGAAGATGGAATGACTTCCTCACTAAGAGGGAGTGTTGATGCTTTTATACTATCAGGAGGAATTCCCACTTGTGGAGTGTAGTGAGCATACCTTCCTCTCTAAGAGAAAGTGTTGATTTTTTGAGCTTCATACAGGTATTCTTGTTGATATTATGGTAGATTCAGGAGGTATGAACCTCTATTGTGACTTTTGACAAGATTAGAATGTTCCGGAAGGAAGCAAAGAAATGAAGGAAACCCTAGACAAGATGTCGACTGCAGAAATATAATTAATATGAATTAATTAGTACCCAGAAGGAGAAGTCGGCCCCAGTAAGTCTGCCAGAATCACTATAAATACAGGGTGCCAGTCTCTCATTTGAAACACTTCACATAATTGCAGAGAGCAATTTCTGCGCACTGTAGTCTATCAGTTTTGTGCACAAGTCTTGGGGAAGGTGTTGTGACAGTTCTTGGGTGGGACTATTTGATCATCTTGGGTACTTCTTGCTTGGTGCATTATCCTCTCTTGGCTATTGGATTGCTACCAGGATTCTTTTCTCTGTCAAATTCAAGGTGCTCGGAGGGTGGCTTCAACCTATGGTTGGGTGACAAGGGTATTTTCAATGGTAAAATGAGCAAAATCTTTCATATTCTAACAGGTTATAGGCCCACACCTCCTTCATTCAGTATAAACTATGGAAGGAAACATAGCCACTAGGATATTGAGCTCACTGAGGAACTACCGCTAGGGTTACTAGCAGGAGCAGCTTCCAAAGACGTTGTCGCTAGGGTTACTAGCAGAAGAAGTTGCATAAACCCTAGTCTTAGATCTGACACCTTGTGATGGAGCATCTCGCTCAAAAAGAAGATATTCAGATGTGCCCTAACTCAATGCACCTTTTGTCTCTCTCAGAAGACAGAAACAACGAAGTTGAAGTTTTGGATCAAGGCATGACCAGTTACCAGTCAATTGAAGACATGAGTGAAACAATCAGTCTTCTACACTACTCAGCACTCACTGGAATGATTGAAGATGACATGTGGATAATCAATAGTGGAGTTTCTAGGCACATGACGGGAGATCAAGCCAGACTCTCAAATCTAAATGAGAAGACGACCTCGTACAAGGTAGAGCTTGGAGACAAAACCACTTACCCCGTGGAAGGATTTGGACAAGCCTCCATCAAAATGAAAACAGGTAACTATGTTCACTTAAGCAATGTTTTATATGTACCTGGATTAGAAAATAATCTTGTATCAATATCTTGCCTATAAGACAAGGGAAACATAATAGCTTTCATGGATGGAAAATTGTTATCATGGCATAAAGACTCCAGCATAGAGAATGCTAGGGTTATTGAAAGTCGTGAAGGAAATCTATATAGACTACTAGAACAAAATGAAGAAGCTCTTGTACACAATGAAGTCAACCCGAGTGAGCTTTGGCATAGAAGGTACACTCACATTAACTATCAAGCATTACCCTTTCTGAAAAGGATGGTTGAAGGAATACCAGAGTTGCAGTCTACACATGAAGGAATCTGCAAAGGATGTGCTCTTGGGAAGAATATCAAGAAACCATTCCCAAGCAGCAACAACATATCTACGAAGATTCTAGATCTGATACACTTAGATGTTTGCGGTCCGATGCCAGTAAAAATATCTTGGAGGATATTCCTACTATGTAATATTCATAGATGACTATTCAAGAAAGACTTGGTTATATATACTAAAGACAAAAGATGAAGTATTCAACAAGTTTCAAGAGTTCAAAGAAGAAATAGAAAACCTCACTAATAATAAGATCAAGATGCTAAGAACCGATAATGGTGGATAATACACATCAAAGGAATTTGTTGCATTCTGCAAATTGACAGGGATTAGGAGGGAGTTGATTATTCCTCATAATCCTCAACAAAATGGTGTAGCATAAAGAAAGAATAGATCCATTGAAGAAACCTTAAAATCCTTACGAAATGATCAAGGTCTATCCATGTTCTTATGGGGAGAAGTAACAATGACAACAATATATGTGAAGAACAAAAGTCCTCATCATATATTGAAGGACATGACACCAGAAGAATCTTTCTCAGGTAAGAAACCTAATGTGAAAAATCTAAAAATATTTGGATGTCCTGTTTACTCTCACATTCCCAAGGACAAGAGGAATAAACTAGAACCTTCAGGAAAGAAAGGGATATTCGTGGGATACAGTGATTCATCCAAAGCTTATAGAATATATATTCCAAAACAACACAAGATCGAAGTCAATAGAGACGTAACATTCAATGAGAATACGGCCTTCCAGAAATCCATAGAAGAAACTACAGAAGAAGAAGAGATTGAAAAACTTAACGAAGAAAGCACAGAACACAAAAATGATGAAAAGGAACTACATGATCATCCTATGGAGCCATGTGAAAAAATTGATTCAGATATCGTACCTAAGACCAAGAAAAGACCAGCTTGGATTGATGCTACCTTACAAGACGCAAAAAGACTCAAGGTTCTAGAAGGAACATTCAGAAAGAGTAAAAGACCTAAAATATTCTCAAGTTATGCAACATACATGACAAAGCTTCTAGATGAATAACCTACCACATTTGAAGAAACAGTTGAAAAGGGACAATGGAAGGAAGCTATGATGGAAGAGCATCAATCCATTATGAAAAATGAGGTATAGGAAATCGTACCAATACCTAAAGAAAAATCGGTGGTAACTTCAAAATGGGTGTACAAGATCAAACATGCAGCAGACGAAAGCGTGGATAAAGACAAGGCAAGATTCGTAGCTAGAGGGTTGTCCCAGAAGGAGGGAGAAGATTATGATGAAACGTTTTCTCAGGTGGCTAGATATACTTCCATCAGAGCTATCATATCTCTTTCTGCTTCCCTGAGATGGAACTTACATTAGATGGATGTAAAGACAACTTTCCTCAATGGAGCTATTGAATAAGAAATATATATTGAATAACCTCAAGGGTTTGAGGTACATTCCAGAGACACTCACATTTTCATATTAAATAAAGTTCTATATGGACTCAAGCAAGCTCTAAGGGCTTGGTATGCTAGAATGGACAACTATCTAACGAGACTTGGTTTCTCCAAGAGTAATGCAGATAAAAACCTTTACTATAAAGTCGTGGACAATGCACTTGTAATCCTACTACTATATGTTGACGATCTATTCATAACAGGTGAAGAGTCTCTCATCATCCAGTGCAAGAAGGAATTAGCTTTTGAATTTGATATGAAAGATCTAGGTCTCATGCATTATTACTTGGGACTAGAAGTATGGCAGAAGCGTGGTGAAGTATTCCTTGGACAAGGAAAGTACACAATAAAGATCCTTCCAAAATTTGGAATGATGGATTGTAAGTCCATGGACACTCCTATGAATGAAGATATAAGAAAAGTAAAGGATCCAAATTTTGATCTAGTAGATCCATCTCTATATCGAAAACTAATTGGGTCATTGATGTATTTGGTAAAATACTTAACCAAACATTTTCTTTGCCGTGAATACACTAAGCCAGTTCCATGTGGAACCAAGACATGAGCATTGGATAACTGCAAAGCATGTATTAAGATATATTTGTGGAACAATAAACTATGGTTTACGATATACCGCATCCAACAATATACAACTTCATGGATTGACAGACTCAGATTGGGAAGGAAGTGCAGAAGACAGAAAGAGCACTTCAGGCATGTGTTTTAGCTTGGGCTCTGCTATGATATCTTGGGGCAGCAGGAAACAGAAGTCTGTCACACTCAGCACAACAGAAGCAGAGTATATGGAAGCATGTGAAGCATGCACATAAGCAATATGGTTAAGGAAGTTAATCTCCGATTTATTTTATCAGATTCCATAATCGACCATAATATATTGTGATAATCAGAGTTGTATAAGATTATCAGAACATCCCATGTTTCATGAAAGGTCAAAACACATTGAGATCAAATACTACTTTATTCGAGATAAATTCCAGGAAGGAGAGGTAAAACTCGAGTATATCCCCACTGATGAGCAGACAACAGATATCCTGACAAACCCTCTATCCAGAATAAAGTTTTCATATTTCCGAGAGAATATGGGGATCATGGAAATAACTCCCTTAGTTGAAAGGGAAGAAATGATTCTCCAGGTTGGGAAGGAGCACTGAAAATATTATTGAAGACATTTATTTTTTTGATTGAAAAATATTCCAACTCGGACAGATTCTTTCCTGTTCAGAAAGTGGATTGAGATTTCTGACAGACAACGATTTCCCATTGTGGTTAACATGGGAAATGGTCCAGATTGCTTATGTATCATAGACAGTGAATTCCCATTGTGTTTAACATGGGGAGTGGTATAGGGTAGTCTCTCTTCTTGAGGGTTACTCAAGAAGACCAGCCCGCCTTACCGAACAATAATTTCTCATCATGGTTAAAATGAGGAATGGTCCGTTTTGGAGGTTGATACAAGACAGTCTTTTCCTCTTGTGGTTAAAAAAGGAAATGGTTTGGACAATGATTCTTTAGGGTTTATACATTCTCTCTAGGGTGCACTTTGATTAGTGTAGGAAGAATGGCCCAGGGTGGGGAATGGTCCACTCTCAACAATCAGGGACATACATTCCTTAGGGCAGATTCATTCTCTCTAGGTTACACTTTGTTTAGTGACAGAGGAATGGCGTAGGGTGAGGAATTGTCTAGGCACATAAATCAGAAACAATCATTCTTACTTGTTTGAGAAGAATAGGGAAGATAGCCCATTGTTGATGTTCTATATTGAGGGCATATATTCTTTCAGATCTCACAGATGTGAGTGAAAGATTGGCCTAGATGGTTCAGTTTATTTTAACAATATTTTCTATGCAGGTTGTCATCAGATGATTGTTATGGAGACTGCATGTCTCCAGACAGTAGAGATATACTACTGTGGTGGATATGTTCCATTGTTTGTGACTATGTGTCACGGTTTGAGTAGTTGTGTACTACCGTGGATAGACATAGTTGTGTTCAATCAATTGATATTGTACTAGTTGTCATAGGATATTATCTAGTTGGATAATAATGACGGTGCTCGTGATACTACTAGTTGAATGGTCTGTTTTTGCTCAAGACCATACCTCCCTAGCTAGGAGGGAGTGTTGATATTATGGTAGATTCGGGAGGTATGAACCTCTCTTGTGACTTTTGATAAGATTAGAATGTTCTGGAAGGAAGAAAAGAAAAGAAGGAAACGCTAGACAAGATGTTGGCTATAGAAATATAATTAATATGAATTAGTTAGTACCTAGAAGGATAATTCAGCCCCAGTAAGTCTACCAGAATCACTATAAATACAGGGTGCCGGTCTCTCATTTGACACACTTCATAGAATTGCGGAAAGAAGTTTATGTGCACTACAATCCAACAGTTTTGTGCACAAGTCCTAGGGAAGGTGTTGCGCCAGTTCTTGGGTGGGACTATCTAGTCAGCTTGGGTACTTCTTGCTTGGTGCATTAGCCTCTCTTGGCTATTGTATTTCTACCGGGATTCTTTTCTCTGTCAAAGTCAAGGTGGTCGGAGGGTGGCTTCGGCCTATGGTTGGGTGACAAGGGTATTGTCAATGGTAAAATGAGCACAATCTTTCATATTATAACAATTCTCACATGACCCTAGGTGTTGGGCATGTGGGAAAAATCATGGGCACCACATCACACTTTCAATTTGGTGAAAACTCCCTTGGATTTGAGTGGTGGATTCATGGGTTTGGTAATGGTTGTTTTGGGCTTGTGTTGGGGCTTCACACGCACAAGGAAATACTAATTTGATGTTGACTTGTGGAGGGGCTTCTACGATGACCCATTAGGACTGTATATAAAAGAGATAGGTCATTGTGACATTACATACCATGTAGAGTGTGTAGAGATATGATGGAAATGACATAAGTGAGTATTCACTTACTCTAGGAGGATTCATGATCTCATCAAAGGCGAAGTTTGTAAGGTGGTGAATCTAGCCCAAGAGAGAGGAGCGAAGAAGGTCACACGTGTGAGAAAAATGTTTGTACCATACGCGATTTGAAGGAGGACAAAGCACGTATATATGCAGTTTGTATAAGGACAAATCACATATAGTGTATACACGAGTTGCAATGGAGAAAAAAATGTATGTTCGTGGGTTTCTAGTTGGTGAAATGCATATTTGAAGTTTATGGGAAGGTATAGATCCATATAGGATGACAGGTGATGTCATCATGTCATACAGGTGGTCTACAACAGATTTGTGTGCAGAGGTGATTTCCAGATATTGTTGAGGTTTGATTTTTTTATTTGTATGGTTATTGGAGAACAAGGTTGTTCTCAGTTTTGGTGAGTTTGGAGGACAAGGTTGTCCTCATATTTTTCTAATATCATATTGGTTGGGAGGGATGGTTTTTCCCTCAATATTTTTTATGATAACAAGATTACAAAACTGAAATTGTGTCTCATGTGTATTGATGATTCATCTCTGATCTTTGTGTTTCCGTTGCATATGTTTTCAGTCAATAATTTCAATGTAAATTTTTTCAGTGATAACAATTAGGGTTTTACTGTTAGATCACTAGAAAGCAATTTTTAGATATGAAATTAGTCAGATAAAGTTGCATGTGAAAAGTGACAATTTATTCAATATCTTCTTCTTCTCCTAATCTAAAAGAAATATCCCAAATATAATTGACCTCTTTTTCTTCTGTTTCAGTAGTCTCTTGAGATTGATCTTGTTGTTCTTCTGCCCCCTCTTCTTCTTCCTTAGATTCATTTTGGGTATCGATTGCCTAAGATTTGAGGGCTTGTACAAAATCTTCCATGTTTATCCCATTGGAATGAGGGGTCATCTTAGTGGTAGGAGGAGTGTTTTTTGACTTTTTGGGTTGAAATATGAAAACTTTCTTGGGGTTGGAAGAACCTTCTCCACAATTATTTTTCAAATCAATAATTTCATTGAAAAATTTCTTCACAATTCTTTGGAGTGCTTCCATATCTATGGATTCTAAATCTTTCTTATATCCAAGGGGTTTGGGCGCAATAGTCTTGGTTTTAACACCAATTTTATCTTTTGAAGATTCACTTCCAAGATTAACCTTAAGACTAAGCATGTCCTTCTAAACTTTGATGGATTTTTTAAAGGTAGCTTCTAAAGTATTATTCTCATCTCTTTTAACAAAAATTTCCATGGAAACAATGAGAGACGAAGTATAGAATTCAATAGAAACATATTTAGTAGGCTTGGAATCTTGAGGAATTTTATTCATTAAAGTGAGAAACCTTTTATTCAAATCCTTAAATTTTTATTTTGCATCCATTTTAATCCAAGAAAGATCTAGAACTAGATTTGTTGGGGTCTTGTCTTCACTAAAATTTTCAATGAAAGTAGTTTCAAAAACATTCCATCTAGTAATAGAAGCTTGATTTAAAGAAAAGTTCTAGGTTGAAGCTTTGTTCTCAATGTTAGAATATTCACCAATACTAAGAGGGGGGGTGAATTAGTATTGAGCACTTTTTATCATTTTTTACTTTAATCTCATCATGTAAACATTAACTATTAACAATGTGATTTATCATCACAAAAGCCATACACACAACACAATGTTTTTTCCGTGGAAACCCAAATGAGAAAAAACCACATAATTATTTTCTTATATCATGTTAAGATTAAATTCATAGGAAGAACCAACTTCCAATATTATCTAGCACCAACAGGAAGGAGGAACCAACCCTCTAATTTACATGCACCAACCTAAAGGAAGCTCCAACTCCCTGATTTAACAACATCGACTGGAAGGAGGTACCAAACCCATGGTTTTTCCAGCTCCAACTGGAAGGAAGCACCCACTTGCTAAAGAACATGCACCAACCTACTAAATGAAGACACCAATATTATAAACTGAGCATCAAATCAATAAGATATCACCAATCCAAGATATTCATACACAGAGTAATTTTGACTTCACCTGCATGCTTCATTCCGTAGACAATCCTTCAAACCCTAGCAAGCCTCATATCATCATTTCTAGAATGTAAACACTAACGAAAACATCCACTGACGAAAAAATACATTCATGGAAACGTACACTAAAGAAAACATCCACTCAAGGAAACATCAAAGAAACGTCACAATCTCATAGTAGATCATACTGCAACATCACAACCTCGCGACAACATCACAACTTCATAACATACCTTGAGAATAAGAAAGATTTTGAGAGAATCCATTAGACTTTTCTTGCACAACATAAAAACACCCCAACTCCTTGATTGCACCTCAAACTTGATCTCTTCGTTGGTTACTCTTAAAATGTGAATCTATTTTCTGTATTTATAGTAATTCCATCCCAAAAATTAGTTGAGCTGACCTCAATTTTTTGGATGGGTTATTGAACGAGAAAACTCATAGCTCCTCATTCCTAGGGAGTTAGAGGGACTTCAATATACCATTGGAAAGGTGTCAGAATAAAATTTCCAAAAATTTAACTTGTGCTTCCATTTTATTTAGTTATGCATAGTAAAAATTCCCTCAAAGATAGGGTATCCAAATTGACCAAAAAATAATACTTTCAACAATCTCCATCGTGAAATATTTATCTTATTTGTAGGCTTGTAATATTTATATTGGACATCTTATGGGATCCATTTGTGTAAAAATCAAAGTGGGTATGTGGAAAAAACCACATGTTATCTCATCCCATGAGGGCCATGCTTAAAATCTATGCCATGAGGGGACCACTTTGGAGTTATACATTTATGTCAAGGCTCCTTCAATGCTATTCAAGTGGACACATCATGATCACTTTTAGGGGATTATGTGATTTGATTTATGGATTCTTATAAGGCTGAAATCAATTACAATCAATTTTACAACACTCAAATGTATAAGGAAAGATCCTAGTGATGACATCTTCATGTTGAACATTCATTAATCTGAATGCTAGCATAATTTTCTTGAAATGGTCCTTAGAAGAGTCTTTCTTATGAGGGTTGAACTTAGGAAATAACTTCTCAAGATGTTTGGTAATGTCATGGACTGCCCCAACTACTATGATGACATCAGGAACCAACCAAGGTTGGTTATTCCATCGGTTCACAATAACTTCGGCCATGGGTTGAGGATTTACAAGGATTTCTTCTCCTCCTTCTCCCTCAGGATCTTCTTCAAGTTCACCTATTGGTGTTTTTGGTGGAGATTCGAGATGAACATGAGGTCTACCACCACTACAGAGTAGGTAATTTTCTAAGTTGAAGTATGAGAGTTCTTAAACCCCTTGCAAGAGTTGCAATAGGTGATAATCTGATGTTCCTATGATTTGGTTTCCCCCATGGGTGAGGGGAATTTCAAGAGATCTTTATTCCCAAGGGATTCTCTTCCCTTCGGATATTGAAAAGTCAATAGGGAGTTGGTCTCTTTTCCTACTCCACTAGAAATTTAATATGTGCTCGTGAATTTCTTGAATTACTCATTAAATCTTAGGGTCAACGAGGGAATGAGAGGTTGGGGACCAAGGTTTATACTGAGGATTACCTTGGTGGGTAGATACTTGAGCAGGGGTATTCACAAAGTACGAATGAGAAATTATAACTTGTTCAAGGTTGATGTGTTGGGGATTACTTGTCCGAGCAGTATTTATCAATGAAATAGAATGGGTAGGATTTTTTTAATTTATTAGTAGCCATTTAATCCGATGGCCCTCCTTCTAGCACCATTTCTATTGACAATTGAAAATGGCCGATAAAGCAGGTAAGAGAGAATTTCTGATGTCAGGTCCCAATTAGACCCCATTTGGAATAGCGTTTCTGACTAGTATGTTGGCCGGATTGCCACACTAAATACAAATTATCTAAATGAATTTGAGAACAAAATGTTCTCGGATGAATTAAAATTAAAATTAAAATCTAACTGATGTTGCCTAAAGCTATTCTAAGTGCAATTCTACACTATTCTAACATATCTTGATCAAGAGAAAACTAATGAAAATGAGTACAGTGAAATATATTACTATCTGCAAAAGAACAAGTTCATGTATGTAAATAATGGGTTAATATAACAATGAAATAAGTAGAATGACAATTAATTGTTTGACCTACTTATTACACCATTGTTGTACTCATAAAGAAATTTAGATAGTATAAACATACAAAAAATAGTAAAGAAGAAATTCATGCAACCATGCTCCACAACATCCATACAATAGACATATACACAAAGAAAAGTCTCGTATGCACACATATGATTCAAAAAATTACATTTGTGTCTCTTGCTCTATTAATCATATAGTAAAAGTATTTTTCTGATACATCACAAATCAAAATCCATTTCTTATTTGCAGTCTCCTCTTTTATAAAACAAGAGGGATTTCTTACATTCTGAAATTGCCTATTGTCAGAGGACAATTTTTGGCTTGTCTCTTCACTTTCCCTCTTCAGATTACAACAAATGAGAATGTAAAAAAATAGAAAGAACAGTTAAAAAATTAAGGCAGTCATGAGACCCTTTGCGATTCCATTTTATCTCTGTACTCCTTCAATATCACATAGTGTTGGGCCCTCAATTTTGAAGAACCAGTTTTGCGGACGCATAAAAGTTTTGTGAAACCCAATAACACATCAGCATTAGATACAAAGGGAAAAAATCTAACTACCACTGCACCACCAAGGAAAAAGAGTGATGTACCAACTGGAAGATCAACATAAATATATGGAATTTTTGAGTGCATGCCATAAGGATGCGGAATCAAGAAAACATAACAATGGCATCAAGAAGCCAATAAGCACTGCAGAAAATTTATAAAGCATGGAGTTATGTAATGGGTTAGGGTTTGATTATGTTCGTTTCAATTCTATTCTGTTGGATTCTATTCATTTCTATTATGTCATGATCTAGGTCTTTGTTCTGTGTTTTCTATTGGTTCTATGTTTTTCTCTGATGTTATGGGGTTTTGAGGTTTGTTGCTATTGAGAATTGCTGAGAAAGAACTACATTGACGTAGAATGTGAGAGTCCATATCGGATATCTCATTACCGATCCTATTGTATAAGAATTGATATGAAGAACAACTCTATGTATCACATTCTAGGGTATGAATATATGATGGATTAATCAGACACTTAAATTTTTTCATTATGAGGATGAATATATGACCTCTTTCTTGTGTAATTTGTCATGTGTTGTGTATTTACTAATTGCATTATTGTTTTAGCAACTTCTACAATGTATGTGTTTACTTTAATGTTGTGCAACACAAATTGTTCACTCTCTTTATTGATCTAAGGCTTCTGATGCTATAAGTATGGAATTGTGCTATGATTTGCTATATCTGTTGATGTGTCCTCTGTAATTCACTTAATCACAAAAATTCTTGATCGCATTTCTATTGATAACAATTTCTTCTTCCGAAAATTCCACCCCCTTTTCTATTTTCCCAACTTCGTTTGTCCATTTCTTTTCCCTCTTCTATACTTACCCGAATTTCTCTTTTCTTTTCTCCATTCTATTCTCCCCTTATAGTTATTATACTTAGTCGTTTTTCTTTGATGGGTTCACAGGTTGGTAGACTCGCGGGTTCTCACTTCCATTCATATTCCCATATCATGAGTCTGATCGACCACCATATTATCCTATACTTATCCATTTCTGTAGTTGCGAGTTCCCGGGTTCGCGGGTTCAAGATTGTATATCCCATGTTCTGTGATATACATTTTACTCACAACAGATCCACGATCTACATTTTTACCATCAGACTCCATGAGCTCCTAATTATATCATCTCTCCTATATTGAGTCTGACCAACTGCATTACAACATTTATCCAATTTCTTACCTTTCACAACCGCAGTTTCACGGGTTCTCGGGTTAGCGGGTTCAAAAAATTCCCAAATCCTAATTTCTCTCATTCGTCCCCACCACCTTCGTGCTTTTCCCAATATGCATTTAGTATGGTTTAATGTTAATAACTCATTATGTCCATTTCGCAAAGATTGTCATAAATAAGTGAATGGATCGAAGAGATTTCTCATTAAACCACATTAAATCATGATTTGAAGAATATTATATTATCTCTCTCAAGTGCTCATTTCAAATATTATGTAGATTAAAAGAACGCTCTTGTCAACTTATGGCAAAAACAACTTGACAATAGTTCTACAGAGATACTTTGAACATTTTTGGATGTGAGGACCAAAACTTTCAATGGTCTAGAGCATATTCTTACTATTCATCCCCGTCTGCTAAGAAGGAAGTGACCTGGACATCCATAATTGCTCGTTTAGGCTGTGTTCCTAAGGTTTTTGACTGTAAGGAATTGGTTTCCTAGTGTGCTAAGAAATATATACCAATTCAACGAATTTTCAACTTCAAGACCATTCTCTTGTCTCTCTTTCACCTCAAGTGTTATGTAAAATGTTGAAGCTCCCCGAACCAACACTTACTTTCAAAGGGGAGGATTGTCGGGATTTCTTGAAAAAGAACGATAACAAAATTTTTGTGGAACATGTGTTAGCAGTGGATTTAGGGATTCATTTATCCATATTGTTCTAGGAGAAGAAGAATATAATAAATTGGGTGATCCTACTCACAATGATGGCAACTTGGAGACGGTACTCAGTACCAATGAATTTTACATATAAAAAAGAAAGGGTCCCAACGAGAAAAGTTCCCAATCCCAGAATGTTAATCCTAAGATTAAAACATCTCAAAGTAGTGCTCCAGCGGCCCACCCATCCAGAAAAGTGATCAACAATATTTCAGGTGGAGGAGGAAAAAACAATCCCCCTCCGGGAAAAATTGAAATCTCGCACAAACTTATACTAAGGAAAAAGAGGAAAAACGTAGTGCAAGAGGAAGAAGACCAACGCATATAGAGTGATATCAATAACTTCTCCATCAAAGATATGGAACTTGAAGAAGACATAGAGAAAAAATTTCCCAACATTAATCAGTCGGGAAGGACGACCCACCAGAATCTGTCTTTGGAAATCATTGAGAATGAGACCTTCGATGAAGAAGAGTCATTTGTTTTGCAGAATTGAAAAAATAAGGAATCCAAAAAAACGATTACTGAGAAAAGTGATGTAAATAATAAGAAAGGAAAATATCGTTCATAGGTTGACCTAAGAGATGTGTGACCTTGATAGATTTTTAAAATTCATAGAGCAATCGATGATGCATTGGACGACTCCATTGGTGGTCTCAAATTGGAAAATACAAAGTTAAAGGAGAGGATTAAGGAACTGGAAGAGACCTTAATGTCTCTTCCACTTCTTTCCATCCCTTTGGCAATTGTTGGACTCACCACACCCGCTGCTAAATTAAAAGGATCATCAATTTTACTTACATTAACCATGAGCTATGTGGAGAATAATATCAAGAAAAGAATGGCATTGATCATAGAAGCTTGGAAAATTTCAAAGAACACGATTTCTTTTGGCTCGAGGGCGCATGCCTTCCATGAATATTTGCAAGACGATCTAAAAAATGAAGATGGTTTTTACCTTGATGTTGTGGTACCCTTTGGTGTTAAAGTTTCCAACATGACAAAGCTAAGGAGAAGAGAGGAGGATATTCCCTCTCCAAGTTTGATTAAATAGTTGAACATGTGCTGGAAAAAAAAGATAAAAAACTTGAATAACAATGTTCAAACGTGCAACCAAACCATATCAAGGAGGGAAGAACTATTCAAAAGGCTCACAGAGGTAGACATAGCCGAAATCACTAACGAAGTCCAAGATCCCAAGTTTATCCTCAACTCATTGTTCCTAACAAAGAAACAATTTGATGAGAAAGTTGAGATCTTTAAAGGGTTGTCAGTTGAAAAGTTCTATGGTATACTTGAATATAATGAGGATGACATAGACAATTGGATAGTGGAATACTCTGTGAAAATCCAGGATATTGAAGAATCATTACATGGCATTTCCCTAGATCTGATAGACTTGGAAGGCGAGTTGTTCAAATTCAAAATCTGGCATGAAATCAACGTGGTACCAATGAAAATTTATATTCAAGAATGGTTTAATAAAGCTATCGAAAAACTAACCATCGAAGAGAAAGAAGCGGTTGAGACGGTTCGTCTAATCGTCAATGAAGACAATAAAAGGGAATAAACAAGCAAGAGAACAGAGGAGAGAGCATGATAGTAAGTTTATGTTGATCACATCCTTCTTTTTATTTATCAAGTTCTTCATCCAGTTATTCCACCTATTTCACTAGAAAAGTTTAACCGAAGATTGATAACTCCTCTTTTCTTCTTACCAGGTCTTTTTGTTCTTTTACCACCCACCGTCTTCCTTTGAAGAAATTATTTCTTGTATTTATTTGCATTATGCTCCACGGGAGCTCCAATCCCAGTCTTTAAAACAAACACATTTTTAAATTTCAAAGAATATGTAACAACCTATATATTTTTTAGAAATTTCAAGAGAGCTACTTCGAGAACAATCTCGACTGTGCTTTGTAACCCTGTTTTCAGAATATAAAGTATTTGAGGTTGATATATCATTATCTTTATTTGAGTTTCTCATGTGTCCACTCTGTTAAAGTTCTCTTATGCATGTACATCATTTTCTTTTATTTTATGTGATCAAAAATATTTATCTTAAACTATGATTGATGTGAGGAAATTTTTCTTATTTGCTTTAAATGTGTGAAGTGTGTGATTCCTGTTCCTTTCTCAGGAACTTTCTTTAAAAAAGAAAAAAAGAAAAAAACTTTATCCTTTTATCTTTCTTGCAATCTTTTATTTCTTTGATTACCATGACATACTTATGCAAAGTCTCATATTTTGAATATTTAGAATCCTAAGAAAACCATAAATTAAAGAGGAGTACCACCTCTATAAAAATGCATGAGGATTTACATCCTCGTGAGGTTTTCGTTTCGATCTTGACAGATTCAAATGTCAACATTTTTGGTGACCATACTAGGAATTAAACTGAAATTTGGAATGTGGTCTAACATTGTTTTTGAAAACAAATATGACTTTTCCCCAGGTTGATCAACCCCGCTTAGAAATTGAAGTGAACAATCAACGAAGCATCTTGGATTATGACAGCCCCCCATATCATTACAATTTTCAATATTATTGTGGTAGACCTTCCTCCATGATATGGAGTTGTGTTGGGAAGAGATTGGACATTTATGATTGACGGATATATAATGAATGATGGAAGTTGTATGATGTTTCCAGGAAAAGAAGGATAAATGATCAAAGTTCCTCGTGAACCTAGAAAACCCTTCTCCTTCCAGAAGAAGGACAATGAATTGATGTAGGACTATATAAATGTCAGGATTGGAAACTATTGTATCCTAGACATGGAACATAATGAAAGCCTAGAGCATGTTTAAGAAACCAAGAATCAAGAATGTTTATTTGAAGTCTATTAGAGGATGTCATTCGATGGAGCCTGTTCAAACTCCGAGAGCGGAATTGGGATTGTTCTTATGAGTCCAAATAAGGTTGTGCATCTGCATGTTATTAGACTAGATTTATCATGCACTAATGATGATGCAAAATATGAAACCTTTATTAAGGGGATGATCCTTTCACAAGAAATGAAAATAGAACATATAGTTGTGACTGGTGACTCAAAGTTGGTGATCAATCAGGTTACCCAGAGGTATAAAATAAAAAATGAAAGACTTAAGTTATATTTCAAAAGGGTTAACAAATTCATGGAATCTTTCAATTCCTTCAACATTTCTTTCATTCCAAGGGATAAGAATCATAAGGCACATTCATTAGCCTTGGTAACCTCAATGTCAAACCCAGATGATATCCAAAGAAAAACATCTTTCCAAGTAGAAAGAGCATTCCGACTGTCCGTTCCTGATAACATTGAATATTTGCAAGTGTTTGAGAATGATGAACAACTGGAAAATTTTTTGTTGAATGATGATGATGATGAATATGATCACACGTCTGTTATTCCTAAATATTGTATACAATATAAATTTATTTTTACAGAATATGATCATGCTAAGAATCTCCTTGAAGAAGTTTCAATTCGAAAAGTGCAAGAGACAATAAAATTCAATATTGGAACTGACAGTTCCTCAAAATATGTCAACTTGGGAGTTGATTTCACCACTGAGAAATTTGATCAATAGGTTGCCTTGTTTAAAGAATACATTGATGTGTTCGCTTGTACCTATGATGATTTGAAATCTTACGATAAAACGATATTCCAACATATCATTCCTTTGAGAGAAGAAGAAAAGCATGTAAATCAAAAAATAAGGATGATGAATCCCAAAATGAAACCACTGATAAAGATTGAATTGAAGATATTTAAGAAGGAATGAATAATGTTTCCCATTAGACACTCTGACTGGATTTCAAATCCCGTGATTGTAAGAAAAAAAACCAAGGAAATATGGATGTGTGTTGACTTCAGAGACCTTAACAAAGAAAGCATAAAGGATTAATTTCCTATACCTAGTATGGAGTTCCTTCTCCAACAAGTCACTGGATTATCTTGCATGTCCATGTTGGATGTTTTTTACGGATATAAACAAGTCTTGGTGGTTGAGGAAGATAGGGCAAAGACAACATTTATCATACCTTGGGAGACATATGCATATGCTAGAATGCCCTTTGGTTTGAAGAATGTTGGAGCCACATTCCATAGGGCCATGGATCATGCATTTAGCAGGTTGATAGGAAATATTATGGAAGACTATCAAGATGACTTGACAGTGCATCAAAAAACAAGGGGTTATCATATCCATCATTTGATAAAAGTTTTTGAAATATGTAAATTATATGACCTGTCTCTCTAAATCCAAATAAATGCTTGTTCGTTGTAACTCAAGGAAAATTGTTGGGCCACATTATGTGCAAGGAACAAATTTACATAGATACAGAATGATTTAAAGCAATAAATGAGCTCAACCCCCCAACATCCAAGAAGGGAGTCCAATCATTTTTCAGTAAGATCAATTTTGTGTGAAGGTTTGTTCTTGACTATGCAAATATTGTAAAGCCGATTAATTTGTTGTTGAAAAGGGACTAGAGGTTCAAATGGAAAACAAATACTCAAGAGGATTTCAATAATATCAAAGGATCAGTCACCACAACTCCAATCCTCATTGGTCCGGATTTTCAAAGAGATTTCATCATTTATTCATTTTCTACAGAGATATTTGTTGCATATGTTCTTACTCAGAAGATTACCAAAGGTGAAGAACTCCCAATAAGTTTCATGAGAAAAACCCTACATGACTATGAATTGAGGTATTCAAAACCAAAAAAGCAAGCATTGCCTCTTGTAAAAGAGGTAGCACACTTTCCGATGTACATACTGAACTCCCATGTTATTGCTTATGTTCCCTCATCACAAGTGAAGATGCTTCTGAATCAAAAATTAAGAGAAGGAAAATGGGCTAATTGGCTGGAAAAAATACAAGAGTATGATATTGATATTAAGCCTTTAAAGGTTGTCAAAGGACAAGGTTTATAAAATCTCATAGCGAATAACGATTTTGTGGATGGAATGATTTCAATTTCAATAGGAGAACCATTAGTTGATACAAAATAGTACAAATATATTATATTCTACTTAAGGTCCAGGCAATTTCCTATCACCATGAATCCCAAGGAGCGAAGAACATTGAAGATGAAGTAAACTCAATATGTGTTGATTGTTGATATACTTCTCAGGAGAAATTATGATGGTAAACTACTGAGATGCATTGAGGAAAACCAAGACCAGGAACTAATGATAAAATTCCATGAAGGAATATGCGGTGGAGACTTTGCACCTATTGGCACCACCCACAAGATAATATGAGTTGGATTCTATTGGCCATCAATTTTCAGAGACTCATATGCCACAATAAGGAAGTGTGTATCATAGTAGTAGTTTTCCTGGAAAAAAAAGAGATCCACGATGCATTTACAACCCATAATTGTAGAACAACCATTCTCCCAATGGGGACCAGATGTTGTTGGGATAATTAATACGAAGTCTAGCAAGGGACATATGTACAATCTCACAGGTACAGATTATTTCAAGAAATGGCTAGAAGCAGTGTCATTAAACAAAGTTGATTATGAAGAGCTAATTAAATTACTCAAAGATAATATTCTGTCGAGATTTGGTGTCCCAGATAAATTTATCACAGATAATGTTTCAATTTTCATCGGGTCGAAGTTTACAGAGTTTTGTGGAGAATATGGAATTATCATGGGTCAATCATCGAATTATTATCCACAATGTTATGGCCTTGTTGAATCCACAAATAAAACACGTGTTCAGATATTGAAGAAAACCATTGACAAGAACCAAAGGAATTGGCATTTGAAGCTGATTGTTTTGTTGTGGAAAGTAGAACGACTCCAAAGGACGGCACTGGGATGTCCCCATATACATTGGTTTATGGGAAAGAATCCAAAATTTCGATTAGCCTCGAACTCAATGCATTAAATTTTGTGTTTAATACCAAGGATACAAAAGAAAGTTCACCTATCCAAAGGAGGATCAACCAATTGTTAAAATTGGAAGAAGAACAAAGCAAAGCTTTGAATCAAACTTCTCAAAGGCAGTAGAGTGTCAAAAGATATTTTGATCAGAGCACAACTGTAAACAATTTCCATAAGGGAGAACTGGTGTTACTGTGGAACAAATCCAAGGAGAAACCATCTATGCATACAAAGTTTGAAGCGCTCTGGATTGGACCATATATTGTTGAAAATATCCTGGGTTTTAACTCCTATATGCTTCAAGACATGAAGGGTAAAATTCTAATGTTGCCTATCAATGAGCAACATTTGAAAGGTTTTTTCACCTAAGACTTTCTCATTCTCATTATACATAATTTTATTTTTTAGTTTGTATATTCTTACTTTGACTCCATAGCCCAATGGATGGAAGCACCTGATTATGAAAGGTTTTGGATTCTTGACAACCCATAGGGGGTTATCATCCCATAGTTGGAGCCAGTTGTTGAGATCAATTTCCACTTCCAAAAATTCCATCGCATTTTCTATTTTCCCAACTTCATTTGTCCATTTATTTTCTCTCTTCTATACTTACCCGAATTTCCCTTTTTTTTTCTCCCTTCTATTCTCCCTTTCTAGTTACTATACTTAGTCATTTTTCTTTGATGGGTTCACGTGTTGGTGGACTCGCGGGTTCTCACTTCCATTCATCTTCCCATATCATGAGTCTGACCGATCGATGAATTATCCTATACTTAGTTGTTTCTACAGTCGTGGGTTCTTGGGTTCACGGGTTTAAGCTTTTATATCCCATGTTCCGCGATATACATTTTGCACGCAAGAGATCCACGATCTACATTTTTACCATCGAACTCCCTGAGCTCCTAAGTATCTCATCTCTCCTATATTAAGTCTGACTAACCACATTACAACACTTAGCCAATTTTCAACCTTTCACAACCGTGGGTTGGTGGGTTCCCGGGTTGGCAGGTTCACAAAATTCCCAAATCCTAATTTCTCTCGTCGTCCCCACCACCTTCGTTATTTTATCAATATGCATTTAGTCTGGTTTAATTTTAATAACTCATCATACAGGTTCCATAAATATCGTCATTAATAAGCAAGGGGATCGAGGAGATTTCTCATTAAACCACATTAAAGCACGAGTTGCAGAAGATTGTATTATCTCTCTCACGTGCTCATTTCAAATATTATTTGGATTAAAAGAACACTCTCACAAACTTATGGAAGGAGAATATCGATAGAAGTTCTGAAGATATACTTTGAACATTTTTGGATGCGAGGACCATAACTTTCAGTGGTCTAGAGCGTATTCTTACTATTCATCCCCATCTGCTCAAAAATAAGTGATCTGGACATCCAAAATTTTTCGTACAGGCTGTGTTCCTGAGCTTTCAATTGCAAGGAACTGGTTTCCTAGTGCATTGAGAAATATATACCAAGTTAGTGGTTTATTCAACTTCAAAACCATTCTCCCATATCTCTTTCACCTCAAGTGTTCTGTAAAATGTTGAAGCTCCTCGATCCAACACTTACTTTCAAAGGGGAGGATTGTCAGGATTTACTTAAAAAGAACGATAATGGCCTGGACCTCGTGCTTGAGTTTTTGGAGAATCTCGGGGAAATCCCTAAAAATATTACCAAGTTACAGGTCAACTTGTTCAAAAATCCCTTTCAGGAAATTGATTGGTTATTCATGAGAGCTATAGGCTAAGAAAATATCGCTAGCATTTCCCATATGATTCTTTATATCTTATATTTTACTGTCAAGGAGCAGACCATTTTCGATTGGGGAAAGTTTATTTCCATTGAAATCTCTTCCCAATTGGCACACTATAAAAAAGATAAGAAATTATTTGTGGCTTCTTATTTGGTGTTTACAATAGCATATTGTTGTCAATTTCCTAAATTGTCTATTTGCAATAAGGTGAATTGTGAATTTGATCCCGTGACCTTTTGGTACCAAGCATTGTGGATAAACAAAGATTATTTTCACTTTATGAAGTTTTCAATGATTTTTTCGCGATTTTTAAAGGATTGTTGTTCAGAAAAGATACCCCCAGAATATCCGCCTAGACAAGTAAATTCCTAGATAAAAAGGGTACGTTGGAGCAAATGGAAAATTCCGATGTTATCAATATTTTTGGTACTAAGGAAAATACCTCCTTTCTTCCATGCCATATATCTGACATAACGTTTATTAAAGAAGTTGCAAGGCGATATAATTTTTGGCTTCACTTTTTCATGAGAAACGAAAAACACAATTCATACCCTTTCCTTGGAAAATTTGGGACTTTGTATTCATAAATATGAACAAAATCGATGAATTTGCAAACCATTTCCACAATCTGAATCTCAAGTATGCTGAAAAGATAAAAGGGTTTGACCCTAACAAAATTTTTGTGGAAAATATATAAGTAGTGGGATTTAGAAATTCATTTATCCATATTGTTCTAGGAGAGGAAGAAGATAATAACTTGGGTGCTCCTACTCACAACGCTGGTGACTTCACGATGGTATTCAATACTAATGAATTTTACAAACAAAAAGGAAAGGGTCCTAGTGAGAAGAGTTCATAGTCCCTGACTATTACTCCTGAGACTGCAACATCTTGGAGTAGTGCTCCAACATCCCACCCATATAGAAAAGTGATCAACAATAGTTCAGGTGGAAGAGGAGAAAATAATCCCCCTCCGGGAAAAATTGAAAGCTCACACAAACTTCCACTAAGGAAAAAGAGGAAAAACATAGTGCAAGAGGAAGAAGACCGACACATAGTAAGTGATATCAATAGATTCCCCCTTGAAGATATGGAACTTGAAGCAGGCATAGAGAAAATGTTTTCCAACATTAATCAACCGGGAAGCACATCCCACCATAATTTGTCTTTGGAAATCATTGAGAATGAGACCTTCGACAAACAAGAGTCAAAATTCATTTGTTTTGAAGAGAACTGCTTTTGATAGGGAATCCAAAAAATTGATCATTGATAAAAGTGATGTAAAGAATAAGAAAGGAAAATCTCATTCAGAGGTTGACCTAAGAGATATGCGGCCTTCCCAGATTTCTAGAATTGATAGAGCAACCAACGATGCATTGGACGACTCCAATGGTGGTCTCGAAGCAGAAAATACAAAGTTAAAGGAGAGGATTAAGAATATGGAAGAGACCTTAATACCTATTCCACTTCTTGCCAACGCTTTGGAAATTGTTGGACCCACCACGCCCACTGCTAAATTAAAAGGATCGTCAATATTACTTACATCATCCAGGAGCTATGTGGAGAATGATATTAAGAAAAGAATGACATTGATCACAAAAGCTTGGGAAATTTCAAAGAACATGATTTATTGTGGCTCGAGGGTGCATGCCTTCCATGAGTATTTGCAAGACAAACTAAAAAATGAAGAAGGTTTTTACCTTGATGTTGGGGTACCCTTTGGTGTTAAAGTTTCCAACATGACAGAGCTAAGGAGAAGAGTAGAGGATCTTCCCTCTCCAAGTTGGATTAAACAGTTGAATGCATGCTGGAAGGAAAAGATAAAAAACTTGAAAAACATTGTCCAAACGTGTAGCCAAGCCATATCAAGGAGGGAATAACTATTCAAAAGGCTCACCGAGGTAGACTTAGCCAAAAGCACTAACGAAGTCCAATATCCCAAGTTGATCCTCAACTCATTGTTCCTAACAAACCAATAGTTTGATGAACAAGATGAGATCTTTAAAGATTTGTCAATTGAAAATTTCTATAGTATACTTGAATATAATGAGGATGACATAGACAATTGGCTAGTGAAAAATCAAGATATTGAAGAAGCATTACATGTCATTTCCCTTGATCTGAGAGACTTGGAGGGCGAGTTGTTCAACATCAAAATACGACATGAAATCAATGTGGCACCAATGAAAAGTTATATTCAAGAATGGTTTAAGAAAGCTATCAACAAACTAGCCACCGAAGGGCAAGAAGCAGATGAGACAGTTCTTGTAACCGTCAATGAAGAAAATAAAATGACATAAACAAGCAAGTGAATAGAGGAGATACCATATTAGTAAGTTTATGTTGATCACATCCTTCTTTTTATTTATCAAGTTGTTCATACAATTATTCCACCTCTTTCACTAAAAAAGTTTAACCGAAGACTGATAACTCCTCTTTTCTTCTTACCATGTCTTGTTTTTCTTTTATCGCCCGTCTTCTTCCTTCTAAGAGATTATTTCTTGTATCTATTTTCTTTATGGTCCGCGGGAGCCCCAATCCCAATCTTTAAGACAAACACATTTTTAAATTTCAAAGAATATGTAACATACTATATATTTTTTAGAAATTTGAAGAAAGCTTCTTTGGAAACAATCTCAATTGTGCTTTGTAACCCTATTTTCATAATATAAAGTATTTGAGGTTGATCTATCATTATATTTATTTGAGTTGCACATGTGTCCACTCTGTTAAAGTTCTCTTATGCATACATATCATTTTATTTTATTTTATGTGATCAGAAATATTTATCTTAAACTATGATGGATATGAGGAAATTTTGTTTATTTACTTTAATTGTGTAAAGTGTGTGATTCATGGTCCTTTCTCGAGAAAATTATTTAAAAAAAAAAAAAACTTTTTCCTTTAATCTTTCTTGCAATATTTTATTTCTTTGATTACCACAACAAACTTATGAAAAGTCCCATATTATGAATATTTAGAATCCTAATAAAACCATAAATTAAAGAAGAGTACCACCTCTATAAAAATGCGGGAGGATTTACATCCTTGTGAGGTTGTCGTTTCGGTTCTGACAGATTCAAGCGTCAACATTTTTGGTGACCATACTGGGGACTGAACTGAAAATTGGAGCCTCGTCTAACATTTTTTTTTGAAAAAATATATGACTTTTCCCCAGGCTGATCAACCCTGCTTAGAAATTGGATTGAAAAATTAACGAAGAATCTTACAATAGTTATTCAATCTGGTAAAAACGATAGTCGAGACCTGAGAAGAGTTAGAAAGGTCATGGAAGATCTTAGTCCAAGAAGAAGAGAGAGAAATCCTCTAGAGACATAGGAGAGATGAGTAACAAGACCGAAGAAACCAATGGATAGCTAGAGAAGCACAAGAACAAGGTTGATATTGAAGCTAGATGAATACAAGGGACCCATTACCAAAAGTAAAAACAAACAACTCTTTATTCTTAGAAGTGAAAAACATATTCTTGGAATATCTTCAGATATGGAAGAAAGAAATGAACAACCTTGAGACAAGCATCATGAGGAGTGATCCAAATTTTATGAGCAGAATGAAATGAATATAGATTATTAACAGGTGATTAACATAAAATAATATATATGTAGTAAAAATAGTTTTCTATTCAATAAGGAAATAAGTTGAAACTGTAAAATGCAGCGGAAACAAACTTGTTTGAATGGTGGTGGCTTATCTCTGAGAAGAGATGTGACGGATGTGCTCATTCACAAGAATATGCTTACAATGAGGCTTTGAAGGAATTTTTACAATAAAAAATATTTCGAAAAACCTTAGACATCAAAAAACCTAACCCTAGGAGATGAAGCGCCAAAATTCATGTGGGCCCCGTCTGGGTAAGTTAGTACATCAACTTTTTGGGGTCGTAACTTTTGTATATGATCTCTGTTTTAGGCGTATGATAGCTCGTTGGAAAGGTATAATCGAGGATATTAATTTTGAATGCTCAATAATTCTTTTGAATATCATTGATAATATCAATCCCGAAAAACCTTTATTTAGGCCCTCAAAATGGCCCCGGAAGTTAAAACTGCTAAAAATAGTAAATTGCCAAAATTGTCAGAAAACTGTTTTGAGCCAGTTGGAAAATTTGGGTGGCCACAAATATACACCTGGATCAATCCTCCCTCCTTAGGAAACAATGGTATCCATTGTGTTGATTTCTTCCATCAGATGAGGAAATTTCTATTGAATTTGGCTCCGAGTGAGCCACTTGCCTTGGTGCAGGAGTTGCCCTGCTTTGACGACTCGATAACGTTGGATCCTTTGTTTTTGAGTTCCCTTGATCTATGTGTCTACAATATGATCACTGGATGCATGTTGTATGCAGTCAGTGTTGAGCTCTGTTGGTTTCAACATCTCTGCTACATCCAAGGTTTCCAATAATGGTGGGAAATAAAGGCAAAGGAGATCCACGTTGAACACTGGGTGCAGGCCAAGGAAAGGAGGAATGTTAAACTCAAAAGAATTATCCCCCACGGCCTTGGTGATGGTGTACGACCCATAACAGAGTGGTGGAATCTTCTGATGGGGTCCTGTAAGACATTCTTTCTACAAGTGCAACCAAACTTTGTCGCCCACCTGAAACTTATGTGGCACCCGATGTTGATCATGGCGCTGCTTGTACTTGTCATTGGACCTCTGTAGGATATCATGAACCTGTTGGTAGATGTGTTGGATCCGCTCAATGAATAGGGTGGCTTTGTCAGCTTCAATTGGAGAAGGAAATGAGTTGGTCGTGGTGACAGTAACGGGAAGTGCAACATCTATGGGACCCAATGGTTGGAATCCAAACCCCACATGAAAGGGGTTGTGGCCAGTTGAGCTATGCAAGGCTCGGTTGTAGCTATGTTGGAAATAGGGAAGGATATCATCCCATGTGCGAGGGTGTTTTGAATTATACATGCGAAGGATATGCACAATCATTCAATTTACGACCTTGACTTATCCATCTGTCTAGGGGTGGAAGGTCGTGCATTTGGTGATCTTGGTGTCTAGCAATGACCAGAGGCTCGACCAGAAAGTGCTGAGAAATTGATTGTCCTAATCTGAGACAATGGTTTGTGGAATTCCAAAATCTACCCAGACTGGTTCAAAGAAGAGATTGGCAGTGGCATCTGTTGTGATGTTCTTCTTCTAGGGAACCATAATCTCCATCTTAGAAAAGAGATCAACAACCACAAAAACACAGTCGTTTCCCCGCTTTGTGGACAGAAGGCCCGAAATGTAGTCCATTGAGATAGATTCCCATGGCCTGTCAGGAGTAGGAAGAGGGGTGTACAGGCATTGTTTCATAGTGGTTGGTTTGGAAATAGCACAGGTAGTGCAGGACCTGATAAACTTGTTGACCTCCTGTCGAAGTTTTGACCAGTAGAAATGTTTCTGTAGCATCGCCACTGTATTTTCGATGCTAAAGTCTCCTGCCACCCGACTATAGTGGGCGTCCCATATCATCTTCACTCGCTCGCTTGATGGAAAAAAGATATGGCCCAAACGACACAACAACCCATCCTGAAGATGGAAATTATTGACAACTGCGTTTGTACCCAACATTTGGTAGGTGGTGGCGAAGTCTGGGTCTATCTCATAGATTTGGGGCCATCTAGAGGTCTCATGGTCGTAGGAGTCTAGCACCTTGGTGAGTGTCGCGACTGGTAGTCTGTTGAGGCAATTAGTGACACGATTGGTGCTTCTTGTTTTATACTTGATGTTGAGGTGGAATTGATGCAAGTATATGGACCACTTTTGATGGCGATCATTCTACAATTTTCCTTGTGTCTACATGAATTGTAGTGGATTATGATTAGTGTGGATGACTGTCTTCTTCCCAAGAATGTAATGTCTCCACTGGTCGAAGGATTTCACAATGGAGTACATTTCTTTTTCCTAAGTAGGGTACTTACAGAAAACATTTGATAGTGTCTCACTATGATAGGCCATGGTGTGGTCGTACTGAGTGAGAAGGACACCCACCGCATAGTCTGAAGCATCTGTCTTGATCTCAAAGGGTTGTTGTAGGTCTGGTAGTGAAAGTACTGGGGTTGAGCACAAGCGTTGCCTCAAATCATTGAATGCTTTTTGTTAGGACCGGCCCCACACAAGTTTCTCCTTACCAACACCCTGGTTATTTAGCTGAGGGCCCATGCAATATGGGATAATCCCAACACGAACCTGCAGTAGAAATTGGCAAGGCCCAACAAGATCCGAAGCTTAGTGAGTGTGGTTGGGGATGGGAAGTCATTAATGTCTTGGATCTTGGCTAGATCCACATGTACGCCATGCTAATTAATTACGTAGCCCAGGTAATGGACCCTGTCCATGCCAAAGGAGAATTTTTCCAAGTTGGCATATAGCTTGTGATGTCATAGGGTGTGCAGAACCTATTGAATATGTTGTAAGTGTTCAACCCAAGTCTTTCTATAAATGAGAATGTCATCCAGATACACCACTACAAAAGTATTGGTGAATGGTCATGGGATATCGTCCATCATCCTCGTGAAAGTGGTTGGAGAATTTTTCAAACCAAAGGGCATGACCAACCATTCAAAAATGTCTTCCTTTGAATTGAATGAGGTTTTCCATACATTTGTCTATTCTATCGGGACCTGGTGGTATCCAGACTTCAGATCAATCTTAATGAAGTATTTGGCGCCCGTGAGTTGATCAAGGAGGTCATCGATTCGGGGAATCAGGTACTAGTTTCTGATTGTGATTTTATTCAAGGCCCGGTACCATCTTTCTTCTGTACCAGCACGATTGGGATCCCACAAGGTGATGAGATGGGATGGATGTGCTCCTTGTGGAGAAGTTCTTGGATTTGTCACTTGATCTCCTCATTCTCTAACAAAGAACGATGATAGACTCACCCATTGGACAGTGGTGCGTCGAGGGTTAGATCGATGGGGTGCTTGACCTGGCAGTGCAGAGGTACCCTAGTAGGCGAGGAGAAGATATCTAAGTATTCTTCCACAACCTTATATACTTTCTTCTGTTGTGTGGAGAGGTCAGTCGCAGAGACCCTGGATGTGGCTGTGATATTTTTCTTATTTTGAAAGCGAATCACGAAGAAGAAAAACTTCCACGTTTGAGAGATGACCTTCCTGCATTGCTTAGCAAAGATCAAGGAAATAACACTAGGTGGGACTGCCTTGGGTATCCTGTAAAATTTTCTGTTCAAAGTAATAATAACACTACGAGGCCTAGACTCATATACAACATGACGTTTCCATAAATAAGGTTGGCCCAAAAGAACATCACAAACTTCGAGAGGAGAAACATCACGCAATACCTCGTCTTCTAAGGGCTTGATGTCATATGAAAATCGACACTATTGGTTGACGCGGAGATCGCTTCCTTGGCGGAGCCATTCAATGGTGTAGGGGTTTGGGTACGATGTTGTTGGAAGGGCCAACTACTTGATGACCTCTGCTGAGATGAGGTTCTTCTTGCTACTGCTATCCATTATTAAGTGCATCGAGGTGCCTTTTACCCACATCTGTGAATGGAAGAGGTGTTCTCCTTCTTCTGGCTCGTATGGTTCACCAGGATGGAGCTTGGTGGTAGCAACGGTGGCACTGGGTTCCACGTCAATGATCCGTCTTCCCCTTTCTGGTTCTAGCTCAGAGTCTGAACCCACATTTGATTCAAAAGCTTTCACTTTGGCCACCAATGACTTCTTTGAGTGGTTGTCAGCGGTGTTATGAAAAGGGCTCTTATGGAAGTCGCACCACTTCCCGATATCTTTCTTTGTCTTTCCGGCGTCCTTATTTGATTGTGGCTTGGAGTGGTTGTCCTGATACTATCCATATTTTCTCTGTCCTTTGTTCTATGGGTTGGGGTTTCCCTTTCCTAGATTTTGTTGTGAGGGGTTCCCAGGCCCAAAATGCTGTGTCTTTTGTTTGAGCTTCTGCTTGATTTTGACGGCATATCGGTACGTCGCGCCCAAGGATGAGATGTCCAAAAATTCCATTTTGGTCTGGATGTATCTATGTAGAGTGTCGTTATACTTGAGCACTAGATTTTTCTCTAAATATTTGATAGCCAACTTGGTGTGCAAGGTATGAAAGATATTTGTGAAATCGGGCACTGCTTGGTCTCTTTCTTGCCGCAGTGTGGTCCATTTGGTATACAAGTCATCATAACTTCCGACAGGGTAGTATTGTTCCTTAATAACATCCCTGAAGGATTCTCAGGTGGTCGTGACTGTAAATAATGAGGGTCCTCTATTTCCTTTTGCTCACAGAAAGTTTCCCATCAATCTTTGACATGGGGAATGACTTTGAGGAGCACAAAAGTAATATTTTCTCTATTCGAAAAGTTATGGACAGAAAAATACCCTTCTAGTAGATTCAACCACTTGTCTACAACATCTACACCTATCTGACCTTCAAATATAGGAATATCAAAGTTTATTTGTACCTTGAAGGGGGTGGCGCCTCCGCTCGAAGAAGATGTGTCGTCTATTGATAGCCGCCGAAGGATTTGCGCGAAACTATCCATCATCTCATTCCTTTGTTGCGTGAGGGATTCCTAAATAAATAGTTTGAAAGGATATCTTGTCTCGTAATCTTTGTTTTCTCCTACCATGAGAGGTCGATTGGGCATGTGAGAGTTTTTGTCCTCAAGAGAAACAAGCTCGAGACCTAACTCTTTATACTCCGACCTCGTTGGGGACATGACTTAAGACGACAAGGAGAATACCGCTATGATACCACTGATCTGGATTTTATGAGCATAACAAAATGACTATAGATTATTAACATGGGCTTAACACAAAATAAGAGATACAATAAAATTGGTTTTCTATTCAATAAGGAAACAAGCTGAAATTATAAAATGAAGTGGAAACGAGCTTGCTGGAATGGTGGTGGATTATCTCTGAGAAGAGATGTGACGGTTGTGATCATTCGCAAGAAGATGATTACAGTGAGGCTCTAAAGGCATTTTTACAACAAACAGAAATGCCAAAAATCGTAGACATCCAAAAACCTAACCTAGGATATGAAGCGCCAAAAGTCATGTGGGCCTCGTCTGGGTAAGTTAGTACATCAACTTCCCGGGGTTGTAACTTTTGCATACAATATTTGTTTTAGGTGTATGATAGCTCGTTGGAAAGGTATCATTGAGGATATTCATTTAGGGGGATCAATGATGCCTTTGTCTATCATTGATAATATTGATCCTGAAAAACCTTCATTTAGGCCCTCAACATGGCCCTAGAAGTTAAAACTGCTAAAAATAGTAAATTGCCTAAATTGTCAGAAAATTGTTTTGAGCCAGTTGGAAAAATTGGGTGGCCACCGATATCCACCTAGATCAAGGAGAGACAAGGAGATGGAATATATTCTGCAAAGAAATCAAGAGAACTTAAGGTTTGAAAATAGAAGAAGAGTAAGAGATTCTCCTTTGAATATTCTAGGTGAGCAACATGATCTCCATGTTCTCCCTAAGGGCACCTTGAAGGAATTTTCCAGAGACAAAGAATTAGATGCATATAGGCATTTGCACTTATTTCTTGATGTTTGTGATTTTCACCGTGTTGAGTATGATGATTTCATGGTAAGGTTGTTTCTCCAAACCTTATCAGGAAGAGCGTATGAATGGTATACAACATGATCAATTCGCTCATTTAATGACCTTGAAGGTATGTTCCTGACTATGTTCTCCCCTCCAATTTCTTATCATACCCTTCTCATCGATTTCACCTAGATTTGTTTAAGGAAGAATGAAAGGATACGAGATTTTAATTTCAGGTTCAATAAAATCTTGAGTAGGATTCCATAAGATAAAATACCAATTGACCCATTCATTCTTGGTTGTTATAAGAATGAAATTCCCCCAAATGTGAAATATGTTATCAAAACATCCCAAATTGATACCTTGGAGGAGGACATGACTAAATCCACTGATATGGAAGAAATTATGATTGAAACAGGTGTTGACCCCAACATTATACTGAGAAAAGTAAAAAGGCAGTTGGGAGGATTAAGTATTAATAATCAAGGAGCTTACAGTTCAAGAAAGAATGAAGAATTGAATTGGATAAATTGAAAAAGGCATGAATAATTTATCCCATTAGACACTCTGACTGTCTTTCAAATCATTTGATTGTAAGAAAAATGACTTAGGAAATCTGGATGTGTGTTGACTTCAAAGACCTTAACAAAGCAAGCATAAACAATAAATTTTCTTTACCTAATATGGACTTCCTTCTCCATCAAGTCATTGGATCAACTTGAATGTCCATGTTGGATGGTTTTTCTGGATATAACCAAGTCTTGGTGGCTGAGGAAGATAGGGAAAAGACAACATTTATCACACCTTGGGAGACATATGCATATGCTAGAATTCCCTTTGGTTTGAAGAATGTTGGAGCCACATTCGAGAGGACCATGGATCATGCATTTAGCGGGTTGATAGGAAAATTTATGGCAGACTATCAAGATGACTTGACAGTGCATTCAAAAACAAGGGGTGATCATATCCATCATTTGAGAAGATTTTTTGAAAGATGTAGATTATATGGTGTCTCTCTAAATCCAATGAAATGCTTGTTCGTTGTAACTCAAGGAAAACTTTTGGGCCACATTGTGTGCAAGGAAGGGATTTACATAGATCTGTAAAGAGTTAAAGAAATAAATGAGCTCAACCCCCCAACATCCAAGAAGGGAGTCCAATCATTTTTTCGGCAAGATCAATTTTGTGCGAAGGTTTGTTCCTAACTATGCAAGTATTGTAAAGTTGATCAATTTATTGCTGAAAAAGGAACACAAGGTCGAATGGACAACATATACTCAAGAGGCTTTCAATAATATCAAAGGAGAAATAACCACAAATCTAGTCCTCATTAGTCTGGATTTTCAAAGGGATTTCATCATCTATTCATTTTCTACAAAGACGGTTGTTGCATCTTTTCTTACTCAGAAGAATACCAAAGGTGAATAACTCCCAATACGTTTTATGAGAAAAACCCTACATGACTATGAATTGAGGTATTCAGAACTGGAAAAGGAAGACTTGGCTCTTGTAAAAGTGGTAGTTCACTTTTGGACGTACATATTGAACTCCCACGTTATTTCCTATGATCCCTCATTGTCAGTGAAGATGCTTCATAATCAACAATTGAGAGAATGAAAACGAGCTAATTGGTTGGAAAAGATACAAGAGTATGATATTGAAATTAAACCTTTAAAGGCTTTCAAAGGACAAGGTTTATGAAAACTCATAGAGAATAAAGATTCTTTGGATGGAATGATTTCAATTTGAGTAGGAGAACCATTAGTTGATTCAGAATGGTACAGAGATATTATATTCTACTTGAGGTCCAGGAAATTTCCTATCACAATGAATCCTAGGGAGCGAAGAACATTGAAGATAAAGGCAAATCAATATGTGTTGATTTTTTATATGCTTTTCAGGAGAAATTATGATGGTATAATACTGAAATGTGTTGATGAAAACAAATCCCAAGAACTAATGAGAGAATTCCATGAAGGAATATGTGATGGAAACTTTGCACCTACCGCCACCGTTCACAAGATAATAAGAGGTGTATTCTATTGGCCATCAATTTTTAGAGACTCGTGTGCCGCAATAAGGAAGTGTGTGTCATGTCAGCATTTTTCAGTAAAAATGAAGAGATATGTGATGCCTTTACAACCCATAATTGTAGAACAACCATTCTGCCAATGGGGACTTGATCTTGTCGGACCAATTAATCCAAAGTCTAGAAAGGGACATATGTACATTCTCACAGCTACAAATTATTTCATGAAATGGCCAGAAGTAGTGGCATTAAAGAAAGTTGATTCTGAAGAGCTAATTAAATTCCTCAAAGATATTTTTATGTCGATATTTGGTGTCCTAGATAAATTTATCACATATAATGGTTCGATTTTCATCGGGTTGAAGTTTACAGAGTTTTGTGGAGAATGTGGAATTATCATGGGTCAATCATCGAATTATTATCTACAAGGTAATGGCCTTGTTGAATCCACAAATAAAACACTTGTTCAGATACTGAAGAAAACCATTGACAAGAACCAAAGGAATTGGCATCTAAAGCTGTCCGATGCGTTGTTGGAAAGAAAAACGAATCCAAAGGACATCACTAGGATTTCCCTGTATACATTGGTTTATGGGAAAGAAGAGAAAATGTTGATTATCATCAAACTCAAAGCATTAAATTTTGTGGTTAATATCGAAGATACAAAATAAATTTCACCTATCCAAAGGAAGATCAACCAATTGTTAAAATTGGAAGAAGAATGAATTAAAGCCCTTAATCGAACTTCTCAGAGGCAGGAGAGTGTCAAAAGATATTTTTATCAAAGAACAACTGTAAAAAAATTACAGAAGGGAGAACTGGTGTTATTGTGGAACAAATCCAAGGAGAAACCATTGATGCATACAAAGTTCGAAGCACTCTGAATTGGACCATATATTGTTGAAAACATCCTGGGTTTTAAATCCTATATTCTTCAAGACATGAAGAGTAAAAGACTAATGTTGCCTATCAACGAGAAACATTTGAAATGTTTTTTCACCTAATACTTTCTCATTCTCATTGTACATAATTTTATTTTTCAGTTTGAATATTTTTACTTTGACTCCATAGCCCAATGGACTGAAGCACCTGGTTATGAATGGTTTTGGATTATTGACAACCCATAGGGGGTTATCATCCCACAGTTGGAGCCAGTTATTGAGATCAATTCCCGCTTCTGAAAATTACATCCCCTTTTCTATTTTCCCAACTTTGTTTGTCCATTTATTTTCCCTCTTCTATACTTACCCGAATTTATCTTTTATTTTCTCCCTTCTATTCTCCCTTTCTAGTTACGATACTTAGTTGTTTTTCTTTGATGGGTTCACGGGTTGGAAAAATCGAGGGTTCTCACTTCCCTTGATATTCCCATATCATGAGTCCGACCGACCGTCTTATTATCCTATACTTAACCATTTGTGCAGTCGCAGGTTCTTGGGTTCACGGTTAAAGATTTTATATCCCATGTTCCGCGATATACATTTTTCACCTAAGAGATCTGCGATATACATTTTGACCATCAGACTCCCTGAGATCCTAAGTATCTCATCTCTCCTATACTGAGTCTTATAGACCGCATTACAACACTTAGCCAATTTTTTACCTTTTGCAACCGCGGGTTGGCGAATTCACAAAATTCCCAAATCACAATTTCTCTCTTTTGTCCCCGTCACCTTCACGCTTTTCCCAATATGCATTTAGTATGGTTTAATGCTAATAACTCATCATGTATATTCCATAAAGATTGTCATTAATAAGCAAAGGGCTCAAGGAGATTTCTCATTAAACCACATTAAAGCATGATTTGTGGAAGATTATATTATCTCTCTCAAGTGCTCATTTCAAATATTAATTGGATTAAAAGAATGCTCTTTTCAAATTATTGAAGCAACAACTCGACAATAGTTTTGCGAAGATATTTTGAACATTTTTGTACGTGAGGACCAGAACTTTCAGTGGTCTAGATCATATTCTTACTATTCATCCTCATCTTCTCAGAAGGAAGTGATCTAGACATCCAGAATTGCTCGTGCAAGTTGTGTTCCCGAGGTTTTCGACTGCAAGGAACTGGTTTCCTAGTGCGTTGAGAAATATATACCAAGTCAACATACTATTCAACTTCAAGACCATTCTCCTATCTCTCTTTCACCTCAAGTGTTCCATAAAATTTTGAAGCTCCCTGAGCCAACATTTAGTTTCAAAGGGGAGGATTGTTTGGATTTCTTGAAAAAGCATGATAATGGCCTAGACCTATTTCCTGAGTTCTTGGAGAATCTCGTGGAAATCCTTGAAGATATTACCAGTTTGCAGGTCAACTCATTCAAAAACCCCTTTCGGGAAATTGCTTGGTTATTCACCATAGTGACAGACCAAGATAATATTGCCATCATTTCTCGTATGATACTTTATATCTGATATTTTACTATCAAGGAGCATGCCATTTTCGATTGGGGAAAGATGATTTCCATTTAAATCTCTTCCCAATTTTCAGAGTATAAAAAAGATAAGAAATTATTTATGGTTTCTTATTTGGTGTTTGCGATAGAATATTGTTGTAAATTTCTTAAATTGTCTATCTGCAAGAAGGTGAATTGTGAATTTGACCCAGTGACCTTTTGGTACCAAGCGTTGTGGAGACACAAAGATTCTTTTCACTTTTATGAAATTTTCAATGATTTTGTCTTGATTTTTAAAGGATTGTTGTTTGGAAAAGATACCCCCGGAATATCTGCCTAGGCAAGTAAATTCTTGGATAAAAATGGGTTGTTTGAGCAAATGGAAAATTACGATGTTATCATAATTTTAGATTCTAAGGAAAATACCTCCTTTCTTCTATGCCATATATCCGACATAATTTTTATTACAAAAGTTGCAAGGCAATGTAATTTCTGGCTGCACTTTTTTCATGAGAAACGAAAAAATCAATTCATACCCTTGCCTTGGAAAATTGGGGACTTTGTATTAAGAAATATGAACAAAATCGACGAACTTGCAAACCATGTTAACAATCTGAATCTCAAGTATGGATCCTCACAACACATGAGATGAGAACAGGGCAAGAGAGACGAGAAAAATGACAAACAACTTTCAAAATTTCAATAGAAAAAAGGAATTAGGAGCATATGTCTAATGAAGATCAATCAGATATGCAGAAGAGGCCAACTTTATAAAGAAAATCCAGAAAGGATATGTAAAATACAAATGAAAGTTACCTGTCAAATTTTTCAACTGTGGTAGAATCAGACACTTTTCTAACAAATGTCCCTATCCTAAGCAGGAGGATAGTGATGATGAAGAAGCATACAATCAAAAATACCATAAAATGGATAAAGACCAATACAAGAAGAAATTGTATAAGAAAAAGAAAAACATCTACTCCAAAGAAGACATCAGCTCTTCAAACATGAGTGAAGATGATAGAAATCTTCTATTTATGGGAACACAAAATAATGATGTTGATAATAATGAATCAAATTATGAAGATGAAGGAGAAGTAAACCTTGAAGAATAATTTATCAGTGCACTTGAAGAACTAAGTATAAAAATAAGAATAAATCATTAAGAGAACAACCGTCAGAATATGAAGAACAAAAGTCAAGAGAAAGACAAGTGTTGAAGAACATCAAATCAATAGGGCAAGACATTGATGATTTGAAGAATCAACTCTAGGAAGCCAAAATAATTAAAGAAGTCATTTTAAAACAATTCAATGATAGGAAACAAGACTATGAAAAGCTAGAGGCTGAAATTGTCCTACTAAAAGGAGAAAATGAAAATGAAAAGTAGCAATCAAAATTTGAAAACAGTTCAAAAATATTGAATGATATTCTTAACAATCAAATAATATCAAGCAATAAGACATGGTTGGGCTATGACCAAAAGAATTTTAACAAATGATCTAACTTTACTTGTTAAGAAATTAACAAAAATCCAAAAAGTTATGTCACATCTCTTCAAAGCTCCTTCAAAAAACAAGAAAGAAAGATAGTAACTAATTTAAAACAACAAAAATATGTTCTCCCCTCATAAAAGAATGAATATATATGGAACATAGTTACAAGAAAAACTCCTCCAAAGAGGCATCAAAATATCTTCCTTGGCTATTGCTTCTCTTGTAATAATTTTGGACATAAGGCTATAAATTGTAAGGGTTATGGAAGATACAATCTTAGAAATGTCCAAAGGTATAAAAACAATACAGAGAAAATAAACTATAAATCTTTCTCTTCTTTACAAAAATTCAATGTTGAATGTTAAAGATGAAGCAATTAAGATCATATAACCAATAAATGCAGGCTACTCACAAAGACAAATATCCTCAATTATAAGGACAAGAAAGTATGGAGAAGAAAATCCGAAGTACAAAACAAGGAAGATGAAGAAAATATTACACTTGAAATTGAGAAAGTTGCGAATAGAAGAATGATGGGTAAAGTTTTTAATAAGGAATGTGAGAATAAGAGTTTTTCATATAGAGTGGATCAATCTCAATAAAGGAGAATTCCTAAAATATAATATGACACAAGTGTCGTTCTTGATGATGTCCTACAAATCAATAGTTGATTAGTCAATGAAAAGAAAATGAAAAAATAAGATTCTAAAGAAAAGAATAAATTTATGTTACACAAAATAATGATGATGATGATGAATATTCAATAGCATACCAAGTAGAAGAATTGAGTGATGATGATCTTGGAAGTCTTCCATGTTATTTTGATAATCTACTAAATTCCTCCTCAACAAAAAACACGAACAAAAGAAAGGAAGGAGGATTCAGGGAAGACTTAATGGTGTTCATGGTAATGAATTCATGATTATTGAAGAACAGGGGAATGTTACTCTCGGTGTCCCGGGGCTAAGGGAAATCATAAATGTAGAAAAGAAAATCAAAATTCCATCATTGTTTGTATATTGAAAACCTCAAGTCAACAAGACAAAGGAAATGGAAAGGAGTGTGCAGTATGCTTTAGAGTACACAAAGTTGCAAAGTGTTATATATGCTACTAAAGTGTGGTATGATCCAGACCCAATGAGGTATTCCCAAAAGAATGAGAAGCTTATGAACATGACTCTTACAACCAACAACAAAAGGTTATTGAGCAAAGATCATGGTTTGAGGAGTTATAGGACAACAACATTAATATCATATATACTTCTATTTGAGAAGAAATATGAGCATGAGAAGATTTGAATGTGAAGAATTTAGATATGATTCTATGGAACTAAACCATACCATTATTTGAGACAACAAAAATGAAGAGGCTCTTGGGTTATAAATGAGTGAATAGTTGACTAATATCATGGAAAATTAGGAGTAGTCTGGAAAAAAATGAAGGTAATTCTTGAGCAGTATTTGTATAATCTTGGCACACTCTTAAAGGAAGCTAAGGCTAAACATAATTAAAGGATATCTAATGCATCATTGAAAGAAACCTGGATAGAAAAGATTATGGATTAAGGCTTCTGGCAGAATAAAACATGTCTCGAGTATTTGAGGCAACAATACAGTAACATATGAAAATTTAATCTTGTTTCTAAGGGACAAAAGTTAAAGTTCATTTCTACAGAGTGAAAGGACTATGTGGGAGTCACACATGTTTAAGTGAAGATGAATGTTTTGCAGAACAAGTTATTAGATGAGTGTATGAGAAGGAGAGGAATGTCATTATATTTTTTAAATTTCACAAGCTTCAACAAAAAGGGAGCACATGGACAGGGGGAGCATCACCTTAGGGGGAGAGTCACCCCAGGGGGAGCATCACCTTAGGGGGAGAGTCACCCCAGGGGGAGCATCACCTTAGGGGGAGAGTCACCCCAGGGGGAGCAAGGAAACATCCATTTTTGTCAGTGTTTTCAAAAGGGGAGAATGATCATTAAAATCCAATTAAGATTAAAAGGGGGTCTTACTTTGTTTCCATCAATGCGAAAGGGGGAGAATGTTAAGCATAGTGGTATGGTGTAGATGTCAAAGAAGGCCAATATGATCAATGTTGGACATGGTATTATGGTATTGGCATTGATGTCAAGAAGATCAATATGGTATTTTCATTAATAAATAATATGTCTTTGAGATCCTAAATCTCACGAGAGATAGCGTATTAGGTTGCACGGAATTAGAGAGAGCAATGCTAAAACCTTTGGAAAGGTCGAAGGAAAGCTCATGAAAAGGAGAACCTTAAGGAAGTGCTATTGGGATCGAATTCCCAACATATCAATGGTAGAAATACCTTCAAAACTGTGAGGAAACTCTATTACAGTTGGGAGATATGACAATTTGTCATTCACTAACTGAAGGCACAGATCAACAACCGTGGTTTAGTTGGAATCCAAGTGTAAATCCAAAGGAGTCTCATAGGATTCAAACCTTTGAAGGACATTGATCCTAGGTCAATAAAGCTTCGAGAGAAGGAGGATAAATGAGAGCCATCATATCTAGTTGAGAAATTTCGGGTATAACCAGAGTCATCGGGTCGTACCATTAAAAACTCATCCATTCGAATGGGTTGATGAGTTTTGTGGTCATTCGACGTTGACCATTCTGGGAATAAATGAGTTTGAAATGGGTGGAATCCCCAAAGGTAAAAACCATGAATTAGCGTAAGCCGACAATTAAAGTCTAACAGAACTTTATAAAGGTTCGGGACTCCACATTTTTTCCGCTTCAACGAATATTGAAGATAAGGCAGAGGTACAAATCCCAGAGTGTTGAAGCCTCGAAATCTAGCCAATCATCATATCAAGGAGTAACTTTGGGTGAATTCTCGACCTTTTGATTGAGTATAGTGGAAGGACAGGGTAAGCAATAATATCTCAGAGTCCTGGAGTAACAAAATCACGTAGACCTTCGATCTAATATCCCTTATGGAATTTTCTCAATCGTTAGATCAAGCAATGAAAGGATGGAATAAGCACTTCGAATGGTATAACTACGACGGAGTTGAATGAATTTGGAGTTGTAATATCCCGGAGTCCCAGAGTGTCGAAACCCCAAAATAAATAAGGACTATCCATCTCAACACTCGATTAAGTCATAGCCATTGGATTAAGCTAGTGGAAGGATAGTGTAAGGGGGATATGCCAACCAACAGTAAGAAATATGTTAATATTTAAGCCATTATTATAGTTCTTTGCATTTCAATAGATAACAATAGCATAATACAAGATCACTGAGAAATACACAATCACAAGAGACACAACATTTATCCTGGGAAACCCTCTAGGGGAAGAAAACCCAGCAAAACTTCCTTGTTATAGATAGCCAATACAATGCTAAGAGATAACTTAAGAAAATACAGAAAGTCCTATCCTAAAGATGTGCCTCTCTCTCTCTCTCTCTCTTCTCCAACTGCAGTTGTGAAACTTGTCCCTCAATGAGCAAGTGAAGTGTGTGTCTAAGTGAGGCACAAGACTCCTTATTTATACAAGACTGGCACATGTGTGAGTGTCCTTTCATTGACAAGGCCGAATTCTCTTTCTTCCTATTACAATTATATTATGACCAATCCACAAAAGTGGATTTGGTCCTTTTACAATAGACGACATGATCAATCCACAATGGGGATTGATCCAATGAATAATATATCAAATAATAATAAGAATACACTTTGCAGTTACATTATTTCAACACAGTAAACATTAATTTATGACCACTTCGATCGGTCAAACTCCAGGAGAGTTGGAAAATTGTAAAGGAAGAATAGCTTGAAGGCAGAAATTGGTTCCATCTCCCGGTCATAGGTCATGATCACATGGGCGATGAAGAGCCAACGTGTAAGGAACTTGGAGATTAAGTGCCATTTTTATCCCGTGGTCACAACGTTGGGTTACATGGATTAAGATGATGAAGAATAGGTTCTTAAGAGGATAAGAACCAAGGACATAGCTCTCGGTCATAGCTATCGATCATGTGGATCTGTGACCAAATCTCTGCTACTGAAGTGGATGCTTCATTTGGAAAGTTTAGAAGGTGATCGCAGCAACAAATTTGAGCAAGTTGTCTTCAAATAACTGCCCATACCTTCCACCTCATAGTTTCTTGGGAAACTACTCAAGTGTTAGCTAATTGGGCATGTTCTGCACAAAACCCATGTCGTATAATTGTAAAATTTGTTTTCATCACTTAAGAATATTCGTACAAAAATCACTTTCTAATTTGGTGTTCGAAAATCAATTAATAAACAAAAAGTTACCATTTATGTTAAATTAAATGAATAGGTGCAATGGTTCATTATTAAAAAGACACAATGGTTCAATTTCATAACTATTGGAATACTATATAACTAGAAATGTATGGTGAAATACAAGTGTCTCTGTGGTCTAAATCAAAAGATCAAAAGCAAGTGCAGAGTCCAAGGAATAAAAATGAAGATACTTATGAAGTGTGGGTGGAAGGGAGGAGAAATCAAGGATTAGTATCCTTTGTTAATAAAATTTTAAAGAAAGGGAGTTGGTTCTTTCTAGGGTTGGATCCCTAAAACAAGGGAGTTGGTGCTTCCTAGGGTTGGTTCCCTAAAACAAGGGAGTTGGTGCTTTCTAGTGTTGGAGCTTTGAAACAAGGGAGTTGGTGCTTCCTAGGGTTGGATCCCTAAAACAAGAAAGTTGGTGCCCTGAAACAAGGGTATTGGTGTCTCCTAGAGTTGGTTCTCTAAACTCAATCATTTATATAAAAACTTGTAATTTGTATTTTGAGTTTATATTTATTGATGTTATTTATTGAAGTTCTTATTCATCAATAAAGTTAATAAATAATTATTTAATAATTGTTAAAATATATCAATACTGATTCACCCCCCCTCCTCTCAGTATTAAACTACATCACAACAAAAGCCTCGCGAGAAAGAAGCTTGTGTTGGAACACACAAAGATACTGAGAGGGGGAGGGGGTGAATCAATATCTAATAGACTTGTTCACTTTATCCCAATTATAAACATTGCATATTAGTATGCAACATTAAAAATAAATATAAAAACACATTCATCATCATAAAATAAACACAATACACAAGATGTAATGTGGAAACCCTTAATAGGGAGAAAACTACAAAAAAAAATCTTTTATAATTCAATTATTATAGTATCATGCTTGAAACTGTGAGGAACACCCATCCCTATTGTAAGCACCAAATTACAAGACTGCAGACACCAACCTATCACAACAAGCACCCAGTTTCTAGTTACAGACACCAATATGCCAAGGACACAAATCCTTTCTACTAGCACCAACTTGTAGAACTGCAAGCACCAACCTGCACTGCAAACACCCACTTGTTGATAAAGAAGGAACCAACATTCAATGTAAGAACCAACTTATAATGAGGACTTCAATCCTCTTCTGAGATCCACCCTACCACCCTTAGACATTCAAATCTTCCTTTCTTCCATTCTCTTTCGACCCTCATATCTCCTGCTCTTCGCACTTCTTCTTCCACGCACTTCTTGCGTCCACGTACCCCACGACCTTAGACTATTTGTTACATCTCTCCACAACCACATATATGACTCTTCACAAGATATTGGATATTTATATAAAAATATGAACCCAAATATTTTTCCACATATCCAAAATGTACTCATGAGGTCAGTGTTGGTAGACAGTGGGCCGACCTGGGGTTCAACATTAATTCACCAATAAAACCCTTAAGGTACCGACCCTTTTGGAATCACCCGCAAGTAGGTGAATTCTCAACCAAGGTATCTATGGGAACTGCAGGAACCAAGTTTCTGCAGTCATGAAGGGAATGGAGGCATTCATTCTAACCATTTGACTTAACATTCATTCATTATACTATTCATTATGTGCTTAGAATCATAACAACATATAATGGATTCATACTACCCAACATACATTAAGTGTGTGCAATAAATAAAAAAATAAACAAACATATCAAATAATATCATAGAGACACCATATTTTAATGTGGTTCACCCAATATAGGCTACATCCACAATGGCAAGCTTCTTATATTATTATTCATCATCATCTCTTACAAACGGTGCACATTACGCTTATACATAATATCTTAGCTATACCAAAAAATCATTTTCTATTCGCGCATACAGTGCACACTTAGCTTCACTCACATCTATCACACACCATAAGCATCTCTCCCTCAACATGACTCATCTCAGACTTATCACCACTTTTCCAACTATACTCTTGTCTACCCAAAAACCATTACATGTTTATACATTTACATTAGGATTTAGCTCGTTACAAAATGGACCAAAATGCCTAACCAAAATCATTCTTTCACGCTCATTGAACCCTAAAAATGTGTTAATTGCCTTCCTTTCTTCTGCACGTGTTTCTCCTTAGCCGACTTGTTGCGCGGTTTCTCCTGTGTGATTCCAAAAACTGGTCCCAAAATGTCATGCTCCAAAATCCCCCCAACACTCACCTGTGACTCGTCCGAGCCACTTCAAGCCTTCTTCCACGTCGCAATGAACTTCTGGAACATTTCTCTTACATTTGCAACCTTTTACTTTACTTGTGTTTCCTGCTGCAAAATTCCCTCTGCTGTCTCTGCAATAATGTGGGTCTTCATATTCTCTGCACTTTCTTGCAGTGCATGCTTCGCTATGAATTTCACAGTTGCAAGTTCCTATGTCACTCTGAACGCTTCCTCTTGCAGAGTCTCAATATTATATGCATGGTCATGTTTTTCTACCCTCGTTTGGTTCATATCTAAGTAAAACTTCCTATTCTTCGTGATTGCAGCCATATTTTCTACTGGTGGAAGAGTGTTCATTGTCTCTTTAAACTTTGTGCCTTGTCCTGCACAACCTACAACTTCTTCTCTATTCCTTTCAACTCTGCATATTCTATTAGTTGAGTCCATACCTGTGTGATTTCTTCATAGAACTTGGCACACGCCTCCTCCAAATTCTTGATACTTTCCACTATTGTCGTTGTTTTCTTCTCCCTCTTCTCCCTTTCCTCAGGTGGATTCGTTGTTTTTTTCTACCTGTTCTCCCTTTCCTCAGGTGGATTTCTTGGCATAGTACATGCTTCTAAGTCTACTATATTCGCGTAGAAGCCCTGAATGGCTTCACTAATATTTGACACTTTCTCTTCCAATGGATCATCTACTTCTACTGAGACCTTTGGAATGTCGCTACAAACCTTTTGGATTTCCTATTGTATCCTTTCTTTTTTTTGTTCAATGTCATCCCACTCCATCATAAATTTGGTGTATTCTATTTGCAATGTTGCCTTATCATTTGTCACTTTGTTCAACTCCATCTTCGTTGACTTTGCATGTAAGTTTATCTCCAGTGTAACACTTATCTGCAAACCCTTTAATACATTCATCGAAAACTATGACAAGACTAAGTCAATATGACTTAATTCTTGTGGTTTGTCCCACATCTCTGTCGAGGGGAACTCTATATCCCTTTGTGATATATTTATCATTCGATGCTTTGTTGATACTTATGATGGGTGACAGGTCACCGGTCTTGGTTCTATAATATTCACTATACTCTTCATCTATTCTTCCTCTGTCCTTTTCTCTGGTGCTATCTTGGTTTCTTCCAAAAGATGATGCAACGAAGCTATCTGCTCGTGCACATACGTGTGTATCTCCTCTCGTTTATGCACCACATGCTGAAATTCTTCGTCAATCACTTCCTTTACTTGATATACTATTTTCACTAGATCATCTTCTGTCAGAGCCTCGGGGACACTTCCTTGAATTATTTCCTCTTCTTGCATTGGTGTATTGATTTACCCTTATCATGTTCTTTCCTCTTGTCTCTAGGGAGAGGTACACTTTTTTTTTGTGTCTCATGCGCCATTTCCTTGTCCTTCATGTTCTTCTTCCTCTTCTTATAGATCGTTCTTTGGAAGTTGTGTTTCTAGCTGCTCCATTTCCAGTACATGGGTTTTCCATTCTTCCTCCAAATATTCTATAATTTGTCCAAACTCATCTCATGTAACCTTGTGTCTGGTCGTTAGCCACTGTTGATGTGGGTCCCTCTTGGCTTGGATATACATCTGGTGTCTCTCTACTTTAAAATGCGCAATCACCTTGTTTGCTTCCACTACATGCAGTAGTATGCACAATGTATCATGAATGCTCTGCCAAATTATCTGCTTGTAAACATAGAAAGTGATGTTATTATCCAACTGTATTACCTTGTGCACAGTATGTCACAAGTTCACTATCTTGCTTATAAACATGGTTTCTTTGCAACTCCCAGAAATTGAGTGTCTTTCAGCTCCCTCCAAGCCACTAATGCAATCAATATCAATAACCATGCATAATGGAATTCTATTCCTTTATCTTGTGCCTCCCTGCAATCCATCAAAAACTGGTTTACCAGGAACATTGCCCAGTTCATTTGTACTCTTGTAACACATTTCTCAGTTGTTATTATTACACCTATTGGTACTTGATCTTTGGGACATTTCATCAACAACTTATAGGCCAACACCTGCATTGAGAACCTATTAGTCTCATCAATAATACTTGCAACGTCCAAACTACAAACTCCTCTAGGTGTGTCATACTTATCCTTCATCTTCTATTCCATGAATTTCTCCTTATATTTATCCTTGAATAATGGAAGTGTGTCTTCCCCTAGTGATGGTAAGATGGTGATTCATTGTAATATCCATGTTTCCCCCAATTTGTAAATATAACTATAACTGGCCAAGAGACTATGGAAAACTATGTGTGTGTGTGTGTGTGTGTGTGTGTGTGTGAATGTTTGATTTGATGAATATTTGTATAAAAGGCCAATGTACGTATTTTCTATTATTAATATAAAATGCATAATTGTTGCATAACTGTTGAAAGGGGGGTTTTCCATGATAGACCATGGATGTTATAAGAGAGATGGTGAGGGGAACTAGAAATGGTTGAGGAGAACCCCCACCAAACCAGTATCTTATTGGAATCAATGGCTTAGACCCATAACAATTCTCTGACCTAGAAATGAATTTCCAGTCAGAGTGGTAGTTGTAGGAGTCATCCTCAAGAGTTAATGAGGAGATGGGTGTAGAGTACCCAGCTGCAAGACTTCCAGACCTGACCATGAAATAGGGATTCAAACCCATGCAACCTTTCTAAGGAAGGTAAGAAAAGAGATAATTCGTGGGAAGAGATAGATCTGCACGAGAAAGCAGAGTCGAGAGACCAATCTCTAGAAGAAAAAAAGAGCACCTATAACTCTCTGGTTTGAGGAAGAACTAAGGAATAATATCATTCTGGGTACAAGAAGTGGATGGCAGGGTTTTCATTACAAGAAGATAAAAAAGGTTGAAAAGTGATTGTGGAAGTACTCATGCAGACCCCCTTGCTTGGTACAGAGAAAATTGGTTGCCAAGATCCTATGGAAGGAGGAGATTAACCTATGTCCTTGAATTTCATTGAGAAAGAAGAAAGATTATTCCTCAGAGCATCATGGTCTAGCTTGGGGGTGGACAATGATAAATCCATAAGGAGTGGTTGTGCCTATGGTTGGGTGGAAACATGAACCCATTTCAGGAGTCGCTTCATGAACTATGGTTTTCTGATAAGTATCTTCATACTTTGTGTGTTGAAATGGAATTAGTGATTGAATGCATATATATTTATCTATCTATAATTGAATTCTATATTGAATGAATAAGGTATATGTATGTATTATATCCCTATGAAATCATGCTTTTGAATGGTCATCTTCTTGCCTCCTTTTAGCAGTTAAAGAGTCGTGGGACGTAAGCCTACAAGAAGGTCGGGGTAGGATTTATTGAAATGTTTAGGCCTTGTTGACCTCTTGAATATACCCTCACAGGAATTTCAGGTTCAAACCCTGTGGGAGGAGGGTGCCTCCTTCATACTCCTCACTATATGACTGTGGGCTCATTCCCATATCCTTAACTAATTCACGACTTAGATATTTACGCGTAACCCACGAGAGTTTTGAAGGAACCATGTGACCAAGGTCTGGGAACCCTACGCTAGGCCCTAAAGGAGCTAATCCTTTATGTCTTCGAAACTCCGAGAATTTGGGGCTCTGAAGTGTGTTGACCCTACCATTTATAAATCGACTAAAGGCAACTGAGGGTTACGGTTACCCATAAGGTTGACCAGTGTCTGTCAGTCTCCCTAGCCATGGTAGATGGACCTGCCCCACCATTAAATCTGGACCCAGTTACCCATCACGAAGTAATGCAAACCACCGATTCGAGAGTATTTGGGAGTCCCCTTTGTCGTTGGATCTGCACCGAGGTAACTTCGGTGAAGTCCCACTTCAGGGGAACAAAGATGATATAGCATCAAACTCTTTGAACGTCAAAGTTACGAAGTGAGGAGAGTCGTGGGATTAGGGAGTTCATCAAGAATCCCTCTTAACCGTCTGATCATCCAGAGGAGGGACCCACGTACGATACTTCGGCGAAGTCCTACTTTGAGGGAGTGGAGCGTCTATAAAGCCAAAATCCCCGAAGGCTAGATCTGCAAAGTAGTGAGAACCGTAAATCTAGGGATCCTTCAAGATCTTCCCTGGCCATTGGATTTATGCCAAGGTCATCCCGACATTCGTCACTCTAAAAGAAAGGGAGATTAAGCGAGTGGATCACCCCAACGTTGAATCTATGAAGTGATAAGAGTCATCAATCCGAGGACGTTTCGAGATCTTTCATGACCATTAGATATAGACCATGTTCAACATGACTTTGACCACTCTGGGAGCAAGGAGGGAGTCACACCACAAATCCCCCGAATGCCGAAGTTACAAAGTAATGGAGGCCGCATATCCAGTGGTTACATGGACACACTGTGATCGTAAGATCGAATGACTTGGAAGGTGATCAGTCTGGGATGACGTGGTATGCTGATGTCACCTAGGGTGACATGGACCCACGTTTGACATGCCACATGTCACTTGGATCCAAACATTTCACCGACCCTATGTTCCCATTAAGACGTGACACATGTCACCCACTATAGGGGCCATGTGTCATATGTTCCTTTCCTCATGTCATCTCTGAAAATTACCTGTTTGGTCCACATGGTGGGAGGATTATTTGAGACCCACCTGTACTATCATCACATCTAGTATGTCACCCCATGCGAGAGTGGACTCGTCGGGAGTTCGGGAATTCGAGACTCTGGAGAAAATATGTGCAGAAAAGAAAAGGGACGTTCAATGTCGAAGCGCCGAACGCCAAATTCTCCTCTAGATTGGGTGTTAGATGAGGATTAAGTCTCACCATTGGTTAGGACGGTGGATGGACCTTCCCTGTAGGAGGTAGGAATCTGGAAATGATACAAACGAGATGGATCCACGTGGGAATCACGTGGCCCTCAACCAATGAACGCCTAAAGGACTTCGAGAAGCCATAACTTGTAAATGAGAGGTCGTATTAGAGCCTGGTAAAATCCATTAGAAATTTACGGGCGAGTAGAAGAGGATGAATCATCTCAGAGACATGATTCAAGATGATTTGAGTGAGAAAAATTTCAATGCCCAATCCCTAGAAAGGGTACTTAGGGGTTGGGTGTGTAACATTCACACAACGAGTTGAGTGTCTATCAACCATAAAAATCCTCCGTCGATGCAGCTAAATAACAACTCAATGCAGATGTTGATCTCTGTACTCCTACAATGAAGAATCTATAATATATTAAAAATTCTTGTTTTCTCCAGCCCTGTTGCCCACTCCTGAGGCTACACTGTCACTGCCTATGAATCTCGGCTGAGTTTTGTGTGCATGTACTTATTCAGTGCTAACTCTAGAAACTTCTTTACGTATTCCAAGTCATGGTATGAAAACTTCATATTTCCTACTGCTCCTAACATATCTCCTTCAATTATTACCCCATGTGGGAGATCTGATTCGAAAAGTTCATACTTTGGCTCCTTTAGTAGCTTAACCTGCTTCGATGTCGGCTTCCTGGGTGATACATACTCTGTCATAAAGTTAACTAGGCTTGGTCGTGATGCTAACGCTTCTTTGGTTTCCTTGAACACAGGTATCAATGTCTTCCCGGTGCGTTATTTCTTCTATTGTGATGGGGATTCTCCTGTCTTTGGTGGCGCCATTTCTCTCTGCAATTAACTCATGTACACAACTTAATTTATTGGCTCTGTCAAGTTCCCTTGTCCCTTTCTGTCTTTCTGAATGCTCGAACAACAATAACCTTTTCCTGTCAACCCCTTATCTTCTTTTATATCCTATCGCCAATTGTTTCCATTCTTATTCACGCCCAAATTTGTAGTCTAATCCACTTTCATTCGCATTTAATTATTTTCCCAACTCTTCATTAACTTCATATCCTCTAACATATCATATGCTATATTTTCCAGCCTGTCAAAATCCTCTTGTCTTTTTTCAATTATGCCTACACGCATCTCCACTACCTCACTGTCAAGTTTTCTCTTTAATGTTTGTCCCGTCATTTATGTTATTTTATTCTTTTCCCACCCTCTTTACAGATCTTTGTCGTATTTCAATCCTCCTTCTTATGCATAATTACTTATGTTTCTACATCTCTGTGAGATTTTCTGGTTTACCTCCTTACTAGTTTAACTGTTTGAACAATACCCTATGCATTAATTCAACCTTCTATCTTTTGCCTTCAATTCTCAATTTTTTTTTTCTATAATACACTATAATATAGATATTATGGTACACACGTTGTGTGCTCAGACTAGTGCACAGAAGGATAACTGTCCCTATACAGTTTCAACCGACTACCATTTACTAGTCCTTCCAGAACATCCCCATTCAAGTTCTCTAATTGAAAAACACCTGTCTATTTCACAAACCTTATCACATATGGACCCAACCAATGCATTTGGAACTTTCCAAGGTGCTGCAAAAACTTTTTTTCATAAAGAAAAACCAAGTCTCATGTCTGGAACTTCTTTTGTTTAATGTGTTTGTCATTCTAGAATTTCTCGTGTGCATTTTGAACTTGTTGATGGAATCCTTTGAAAAAAAAATCGTCTTCCATCTCTACTAGATATGAAAGTCTTCTTTCTATTGCACCCGAATTAGTAAGATCTGCCAATGTGGAAATGTGCAAACTCAACACAATGAATTCTATAGTCATAATTTCTTCATGATTGTTATCGCACAAGTTGTAGGTTGGGAAAATCCCGACCCAACAACCAATACGACAACAATAAAGAGAACACCTACCCATTGTCACCTTAGGCAGGTGTTCACATCATTTTAGAGGTGAGATAGTCACCTCAAGGGGGGAATCCCAGTGACCCTAAGGGGGATTGATATGGAAAATGATATGTATGGATGGAATCCCCTAAAGTTCAAGTTTCTATATAGAGAGGTACCTTTAAAAAGAGTCTTGAAAAAGTTTTATGGTTGCCAATGCTTTGAGCGACCTTGCTGAGAGAAGAATACCTACCCGAGACACAAGGAAAACCAAGTATATGATATAATATGTTAGTTGGACAAGAAATTTAATCTTGTTGTCCCTAATTGCAAAAATTATCAGTGATATATATCAACATATAAAATATAATAAAGTTTGCAAAGTAAGTGCTAAAATTCTGATCAAATAAGCAAGAGACAAGCTAGTGAAGACTAGCTTAAATGAACAATGATAAAGAAATACTTTAGCATAAAAATAAAGGCTGCAACAAAAGCTTACTACAGTGATATTTATCATCCTTATGGTTGTAGAAAACCAAGCCTTATAACAGAAAAATCATTCAATGAAAATTACTTCTAGCTAGCTCTAAAAGTGTGCTAGGGTTAGTAGCTTGTTAGTGAAAAGTTGTAGCCAATTCCTAGGGTTAGTTTATGAGTTTTTTAGGGTTATAGTGTTAGTTTTATGCATCCCTAATGGTTGTAGGTTAGTTTTGTGACAAAAACAAGTTTTATTGGATGAAAGATGATGCCTCAATGAGGCAAGAAATCCTAGGGCTCAAGGAACAACATCCAAGTGAGAGAACTTTAAAACTTGAAACTTCCATGTTTACCAATGCAATGTTTTACTTGTCCAATGCAATAATTAGTGCCTTTGATTCTGGGTTAATGGGGTCAAGTAAAATATCTAGGGATACTACCTCCTTGGGGGTAAAAATCCTCTTATACCCCAAGGCAAGTAACCTTCGCTAGGGTTTAAAATTAAGGGGTGTATACCCTTATACTTCCTTAGCAAACCCTTGCAAACAAGAATTCTATGCTTAAAAAATTTGATGGAGCTAAAGTAGGGGTTTATGCACTTATACTCCCTACCTAGCCTTAGAAAAATAAACCTTGAGCTTGAATTACAAATGATAGCAACAAGTAAAAAGCTTACCAATCCAAATAGCAACAAGATAGACCATAGAATGCCAAGATAAACCACCACAATAGCAAAAGAATGACCTCCAAGAGCTAGTGCATCACCAACACCAAATCCACAACCAAATAAACACCATATCATAATACAAGAGAAACAAAATCCTCAATGGTGGTGAAAACAAAGTCCAATACTTCTCACAATGGGAGAGGGATGATTTCAAAATGAGATCTTATGATCTATATTTATAGAAAATATCATTCACACAGTTTGTCCACGTTAGAAAGGATAAAACATAATATAAGGGGTCCACAAACCTTATATTACCCCTTGCAACCAAATAATATTAAACAATTCATCTTTAAATTCAATTTTACACAAAAGAAAACACTAAAGTAAGATGACGTCCTCCCTTTAGGGGACGTTTTGAAACTAGGGGCAAATCGTTGGAGTTAGAGATGCATAGTTAGGCCTCCAAAGGCCACATGTCACTCATCTAAGCCATGTCATCATGGTAAAATTATTATTCTCCTCAAAGAGTCCATGTCTCAATGAGCCATGTCTTCACCACCAAACCCTAGCCCCTCTAAGTGACGTCAAGCTTCTAAAAGTGACGTTTTTCCTCTCTTAGGAAAAACGTTTGGCATGTAAGGGATAGGTCACATCATCCATGATGTCTTATAGGCCTTCAAAGGTATGTATCTCTCATCCGGCATGCGATCCCTTGGCATCCAACCTGTGGGCTTCAAGCCCCATGGAAGCCCAAGCTAGGCTTGTTCCTCCAAAACTATCCACCAAATAGGTCTTGCAAGACAAATAAGCATTCCCTCCAAGGATATCAAGTCATAATATCATGGTGAGTAAATCAAATCAATAAATGATCCACCTAAGCACGTGCATCAACGATTACCCGATCAAACAAGTAAGTGCTCATATACATTATGCGACTTGCCAAGATTGGATATGGGAGGGTTGATGAGGTGTCCTGTTGGGTAGAACTTTCCCTAATTCAAGGAGTGTTTCCCAAGTGATCCCTCTCTAAGCCATGTGAAGTATATGAAGTGGCAATGGATCAAGACTCATTGGGCATGGGTTTCATGAAATACAAGGGGTTGTAATGTATCATTCGTGGGTGCTTTTGTAGAGGGTGTGTGGCACCTTCGTTTGCAATGCACTTTTTCCAAGACCATCCTTTTTACATTATTTGTTTATTTCATGCTTTAAAGGATGAGTTCAAGGCCATTGTCCTGGCATGGTGTCTAGATAATGACAGTGTCACTCACAAATACCTTTCATAAATGAGAAGGTTGGCTCGTGATGAGACCCCCTTTCTCTCAGTTGTGTAACTGAGAGCCACTACCTTGGCTTGGTGGCCAGATGATGGTAATGTCATACCACTAAATATCCATGATCATGATAGGTCGTCTCATGATGAGACCTCCTATCCTCCAACTAATTCCTTAAGAATTCACTATCATTTATTCTCGGGGGATCCTAGGGTGAAGCATCTGGAAGGTCTATATATAGGATTTTATATTTTTTGGCCAACATCAATTCCCCTGGGCCTTCAACCCCTTCTTTCCAAGGAATGAGGTACAACCCCTTCTTGGGTCAATACACCCTAAAATCCCAAGAGATAAGGAAATGGGGGTTTTAAATTGATGGAAAGTGGTAAGTATTGATGAGAATGATATGATGGCTCTTCAAGGGAGTTCCTAGTAGAAAACCCATTCCCGAGGAAGACCACTTACTAGGGCACAAAGTCAACCACCAAGGTGAAATGGGGGGAAAGGCATAATGTCCAAGCATATGTCATGAAATCTAAAGTAATCTAAGATACAACATACTCAAAATGCATCAAATATTGAAATGACACTCACCATAATACTTGACTTGTACCTCATGGAGCAAGGCCCAATGCCTCTCGAAATCCAACTGGTGTGGTGGATGTCATATGAAAATATTGACCTATGTGGTGGTGAGAAGGATATCCATCTGTGCAAGTGGATATTGTTGGTCATGTAAACTCTTGACACTCCATATCTGCAACATGAGGGCCTCGAGACATAATCTCCTTAGTTATCTACAAAATTGGGATAACATATGGCTCCTACTTAGGGACATGTGCTCATCGTAGAGTGCATGAGAACCAGAACATCTCTCAGTAGACCCGTGCCTACCAAAACTTAGACAAAAACATCAGAGCATCTAGGGTGGTGCTATCACCCTTTATCCATATACATAAAAATCCAAATGAAAACTAATCTAGATAAGAAAATTTTGGCATTTTTTCAAAAAATTGTAAACTACGCATGAAATCAATATGCAAGTAGAGAAAAATGAAAATGAAATGAATCTAAACTAGTATGAGAAATCAAGATGAAAATGTAAGGAAATAAAGATGACCTGCCTACTTACCTGGGGCATGAGCCTTGAATAATTCATGTGACTTGAACATAAGGTTGGATAAGAGATCCATCCACAGGTAATGGCATATTTCTGATGTCCAAGGTTGTCAAATAATACCTTTCTTTATCAGACTTCTTCTTGACAATGTAAGGGCCAAGCCATGAGTTGTTATCTCTCTGGTTATACACGGGGTTTCCCTTTCTCTTGTCCCACATGAGCGCAATAATTCCTTCACTGAAATTGATGCAAGGCATACTCTCATTGTATGGATATGAAGGAGGCTCTGTGTTGACCATCCATTTGATGGTTTCTTCACGTGATTCATCTTCTTTCTTCAAAATTTGGATAGACCTTGTCTCTTTCCCATGGTACTTTCAAAGTTTCTCTTTGTATTCATCTGTGCTTGGGAGAAACATGTCTATGGAATCTCCATGTATTAAGGGTAGCTCAAATGGATCATAATCAATAATCTATGGAGGCACATCATAATCGTGTTCATTGACATAATCATGCCCATTAGGATCCATCACATGTTTATCATTATTTTCCTAGTTGTGTAAGATCTCATATTTTCCATCACCCATGGGAATGCATGCATAAGTAAGGCTCATTCTAAGGAAACCCCCAAGGGAAGAATACCATGTCCTCGATAAAGCCATCCACCAAGCATATGTAATATCAATCACTACTATGTCCATGAGGAGGCCGATATGTTGAAAAACAATCAGAAAAACCTTAATGTCCTCACATACCCCAAAAACCTTGACATTTTTAGAACCAATACCACATATATTTCCATAAGGTTGGGTTGTTTTCAAACTAAGTTGTTCCATCACATTCAATGACATAACATTGACTGAGGCATGAGAATCAAGCATGCGGTTATTCAAGAAAAGGTCATTCATTCCTAATGAAATATATAAGGGAGGATTCTTGTCTCTTTGTCGATTGAGATACATAGTATTCAAGATGATAGGAGGGTCTTCCTTCTCAGTCGGTACCTATAATATCTTCAATATTTCCCTTTTCACATAAGGGATCTTGCACATCTATGTCACTGGGACCGTCATATTCAATTTTCCAAACATGCTTGCAACATCTATATTCAATTGAAACTCATCTAAGGAGTTGGATTAGGAAGAAACTCATGTACCGGAGGTAGAGGTGGTGGGGCCATATTATTTGCTGATGGAAGAAGAGTGACAGGCTTCGATGGAGGAAATAAAGATTTATTTCTTCAAGTGTAGGTCAAATATTCCCTCCTCTTTAAATACTTTTTATGATCATTTGTTAACTGATTCAAGGTCTTGAGTTTCCCCTCTGTTTCTCCTCATTTTCTAGATTCATTGATCTGTTCTTATATGACTTGTTCCTCTTGGAACACACATATCATATCCATGAAATTCATATCATCGGGAGAATATTCATCTTGTCGGGGGAATTCATCTTCTCTGTGAGGTTCTTGACATGGAAGGTACCAAGATTATGTGTCAACCATCCCCACTGGTTTCAAAGTATCTGGGGCTTTTACCTCTTGTTGAGGCCTTGGTTTCCAAACTATGGCATCTCTCTGTTGTTTGAAAAACTGAGGTATGGGAGAAGATTGATTCCTCTCTACAGTAGTCAAACAACCCATAATCAAATTCTCCACTTGGGTAAACTGAGTACTCATGTGATCTATCTTTTGAGTCAAGAGGGCAATTGAATCGTGAGCAATGTTGTTGGAAACCTTAGTATTTTCTTATACCTTGACATGAGGGTACTGAAAGGGTTCCACCATTGAATTAAGGAGATTCTATTCAATTTCAGCACTGTACTCTTCGTCCTGTGCCAATGATGTGGGCTTCTTGTCCTTCAGAATGAAGCAAAATTCCCCTTCAAAATCATTCATATAGAGGAAACAAACTGATGAGGTTGTAGGACGGAACTCTATTCGAATCTGGTTGTACAACTTGTCAAATATAGTATTGAATTATTTCACTGTCTCATTCTCCTTTTTCTTTATCTGGTTGAATTAAGCTCCAAGCATCCCACTATCTTTTTGTGTTGATCATCCGCTCTTAAATAAGTTGACAAAATCTTCATAGGACGTGAGATGATTGTCAGGAAGGCCTTTGAACCAATCAATATATTCTTCTGTCAATGATGAGGTGAATGAACTCATGGCTACATCCTCATGTTCAATCCCTTAATTTTCCATGTCTCGTCCCTTGACATAAATATGATCCTCAATAATCACTACATTATTTCTTGGGAACTTTGGCAACCACTTGTTTGACTCTTTTAGCATTGCATTGGGGTATACCTAGATAGTGGACATGTTAAGGGGTTTGTAGAGGTCTTTTTCCCAAGGGTAATCCATTGAAGCAAGGGGAAGGGTACCGTGGAAAAGGGTTTTACAACGGGAGACTTTAGGGGATGCATTATTTGGTAGACCTTATAAGGTTTGAACCTTCTAGGGGGGAAAGGCTTGGAAACAAAAGGGTTCTGGGAAGGTGGAGTTGTTATATGAGCTTCAAGAAGATCTCATCAAGAAAGGTAAAAATGGGAAGTCCCTTGGGTGGAGTCACCATGCAAGCTAGGGTAAAGGATTTTGGATAGCTCACAAAAGTGTCGTTAGGGTTTGGAAGAGGATTCAAAATCCTCCCCGACAATGGCACCAAAATGTTATCACACAAGTTGTAAGTTGGGAAAATCCCAACCCAACCACCAAGATGGCGACAACAAGGAGAGAACCGACCCAATGTCACCTTAGGAAGGTGTTCCCGTCACTTTAGAGGTAAAGTAGTCACCTCAACAATGGAATCTTGGTGACCCTAGGTGGGATTGAGATGGAAAATGATATGCATGGATGGAAGCCCCTAAAGGTCAAATTTCTAGATGGAGATGGAACTTGGCAAAGATTCTTGGGAAATGTTTATAGTTTCCAATAGTTTGAGTGACCTTGCTAAGAGAATAATAGTTGCCCAAGACACAAGGAAAACCAAGTATATGATATAATATGTTAGTTGGAAAAGAAAGTTAATATTTGTGTCCCTAATTGAAACAATGATCAGTGATATATATCAGCATATAAAAGATAATAAAGGTTGCAAAGTAAGTGCTAAAATTCTGATCAAATAAGTAAGATACAAGCTAGTGAAGAGTAGCTTAACTCAACAATGATAAAGCAAGACTTTATCATAAAAATAAAGGCTGCAAAAAAATATTAATATAGTGATATTTATCAACCTTATGGTTGTAGAAAACCAGTCCTTATAATAGAAAAATAAGCCAAGGAAAATTACTTCTAGCTAGCTCAAAAAGTGCAGTAGGGTTAGTAGTTTGTTAGGGAAAAGTTGTAGCCAATTCCTAGGATTATTTTAGGTTCTTTAGGGTTAGAGAGTTATTTTTCTATAGCCCTAATGGTTTTAGGTTATTTTTGTAAAATAAACAAATTTTAGTGGTTGAAAGAGGACACCTCAATGAGGTAAGAAATCCTAGGGCTCAAAGAACAACATCCAAGTGAGAGAACTTTAAAACTTGAAACTTTCATTTTTACCATGCAATTTTTTACTTACCCAATGGAATTATTAGTGCCTTTGATTATGGATTAATGGGGTCAAATAAAAGATCTAGGGATACTACCTCCTTTGGGGTAAAAATCCTCGTATTCCCCAAGGCAAGTAACCTTAGTTAGGGTTTAAAACTAAGGGGTGTATGCTCTTATACTTCCTTAGCAAAGCCTTTCAAACAATAATTATATGCTTAAAAAATATGATGGAGCTAATGTATGGGTGTATGCACTTATAATCCCTACCTAGCCTTAGCAAAAGCAACCTTGATCTTGAATTACAAATGATAGTAACAAGTAAAAAGATTACCAATACAAATAGCAACAATATAGACCATAGCATGTCAAGATAAACCACCACAATAGAAAACAAATGACCTCCAAGAGCTATCACATCATCATAATCAACTCCAAAACCAAAGAAACACCATATCATAGCAGAAGAGAACCAAAATCCGCAAGGGTAGCGAAAATTTCAGTCCAATACTTCTCACAATGGGAGAGTTGTGATTTCAAAACAAGATCTTATGATCTCTATTTATACAAAATATCATTCACATAGTTTTTCCACATTAGCAAGGGTAAAACATAATATAAAGGGTCCACAACCCATATCTTACCCCTTGCAACCAAATAATATTAAACAATTTATCTTTAAATTCACTTTTACACCAAAAAAACTCAAAAGTAAGATGGTGTCCTCTCTTTAGGGGATGTTTTGACACTAAGATCAAGTCATTGGAGTTAGAGATGCATAGTTAGGCCTCCAAATGCCACATTTCACTAATATAAGCCATCTCCTCCTGGTCAAAGTCTTGTTCTCCTCAAAACCTCCATGTGTCAATGAGCCATGTCTTCACCACCAAACCCTAGCTTATAAAAGTGACATTTTGCCTCTCCTAGGAAAATTGTTTGGCATGTAAGGGCTAGGTCACGTAATCCATGATGTATTATAGGCCTCTGAAGGTATGTCTCTCTCATCGAGCACGTAGTCCCTTGGAATCCAACTTGTGGGACTCAAGCACAAGCTAGGCTTGTTCCTCCAAAACTATCCACCAACTAGGTCCTGCTAAGACAAATAAGCACGCCCTCCAAGGATCTCAAATCATAATATCATGGTGAGTAAATCAAATCAATAAATGAGCCACCTAAGCATGTGCATCAAATATTACCCTATCAAACAAGTAAGTGCTCAAATAAATTATGTGACTTTCCAAGCCTGGATATGGGAGGGTTGACAAGGTGTCTTATTGGGTAGATCTTTCCCTAGGTCAAGGGTTGTTTCCCAAGTGATCCCTCTCTAAACCATGTGAAGTATATGAAGTGGTTATGGATCAAGACTCATTGGGCATGGGGTTCATGACATACAAGGGGTTGTAGTGTCTCATTCATGGGTGCCTTTGTAGAGGGTGTGTGGCACCTTCGTTTGCAATGCACTTTTTTCAAGCCTATCCTTTTTCCATTCTTTGTTTATTTGATGTTATAAAGGATGACGTAAAGGCCACTATCCTGGCATGGTGTCCAAATAATGACAGTGTCACTCACAAATACCTTGGGGAAATGATAAGGTTGGCTTGTGATGAGACCCCCTTTCTCTCAGTTATGTAACTGAGAGCCACTACCATGGCTTGGTGGCCAGATGATGGTATTGTCATACCACTAGATACCCATGATAATGATACTTCATCTCATGATGAGACCTCCTATACTCCAACTAACCCCCTAAGAATTCACTATCATTTATTCTTGTGGGTCCCCCTTTTCTTACAAAGAAGTGTTTCATTTCTTTCTCTGAGGATCCCTGGGTGAAGCATATGGAAGGTATATATATAAGATTTTATCCTTTTTATCCAACATCCATCCCTCTGGGCCTTTAGCCCCTTCTTCCCAAGGAATGAGGACAAACCCTTCTTGGCCCAATACACCCTAAAATCCCAAGAGACAAGGATATGGAAGGTTTTAAGTTATGGAAAGTAGTAAATATGGTTGGGAACGATACAATGGCTCTTCAAGGGAGTTCCTAGTAGAAAAAACATTCCTGAAGAAGACCACTTACTTGGGCACAATGTCAACCACCAAGGTGAAATGGGGGAAAAGGCATAATGTCCAATTATATGTCATGGAATCTAAAGTAGTCTAAGATACAACATACTCAAAATGCCTCAAATATTGAAATGAAACTCACCATAATACATGAATTGTACCTCATGGAGCAAGGCCCAATGCTTCTCAGAAGCTAGTTGGTGTGGTGGATGCCATATGAAAATCCTAACCTCTATGGTGGTGGGAAGGGTCTCCATCTGTGCAAGTGGATATTTTTGGTCATGTAATCTCTCGGCACTCCATATCTGCAACCTAAGGGTCTGAGACATAATCTCCTTAGTTATCCCACAAAATGGAGATAACATTGATCATATGTTAATCTAAATGGTTTATGTCCTGTCAATTCATTACGTGTTGTCCTATATGCCTATAGCACTGCCGGTATCCTCAGTTCTCATTCATCTCGAATTACATTGCATACCTTCATCAACACATGCTCTAGGATGTTGTTGAATGCTTCCACTATTCCATTCTCCTAAGGGTGATATGGTGTGATCTTCTGATGATGAATCTGAAATTATTCTCACAATGAAACAATCGTCTTATTAAAAAAATGATTTCCTTGATCACTCATAAGGATTTTTTGGACATCCAAACCTTGCCACCACATTCTATAAAAGAAATCACGCAACAATCTTCAAGTTGAAATATTTAATAGGTTCTGCTTTAGCCCATCTGGTCAAGTAATTTTTCGCAGTGATGGCGTATCTCGTTCCTGACCTTTTCGTTGCTGGATTGATTAGTCCAAAAAAATCAACTTTCCATTTATCAAAATCCTACAATGTCACTTGTGGTACTAAAGGCATTTCATCTCTCGAGGAAGGATTCCAAATTCTCTCACAGACATCACAGGTCTAACACAATTCCTTAGTGTCCTTATGAAGGATGGGACATCATATTCCCATGCGTAAAATATTATGAGTTGTCACTTTTTCTACATAGTGACCTCTTGTAACTCCTTCATGTGCTTCTGACAATATCATATGTATTTCATGCTCCAATACACATCGTCGCAAAATACCATATGCGCCTAACCTATACAAATTTCCTTCTATTAGCTAATATTCTTCTACCTTCACTACTAATTGTTTCTTCTATGCAACTATAAAATCATGTGGGGCTACTCATGTACTCAAGAAATGGACTATACCTGCAAAATAATCATCAACCATCTGTACTGCAAATAAGTGTGCATCTGGTAGAATGTCATCCAAATTTCCTACATCTTCCCCTGATAGTATGCATGATAAATGATCTGGTCCTGATTTTAACTTTCTTGGTTTTACAATTACTTCAAAGTAATACTCCTAGAATAGTAACAACCATCTACATATATTCCCCCCAACACTGGCTTATTGACCAAGTATCTCAGCGCAAAATCATATGTGTACATTTTAAAATGTGAACCCAGTAGATAATATCTAAACTTATGTAGTGCATACACTATTCTGAATCCTTCATGGTCTATTGTAGTATAATTTTTTTCCATAGTTGACAATTTCCTGCTGGATCTAAATCTCTTTCTCCTAGTTGTTCTAGAACTACGCCTAATGCTACAGATGACACATGCACGCAAACATTGTAGAAATTTAATGACAAAATCAACATGCACTATACTCCATCATACACTTAGAAACCTAGAGATAATTTTCATGAATGAACTGTGATATGTATAAAACTACATTCAAAAAATATTATGAGCAAAAATACACATTGCCAAACACTTTTGCAGTGGAATAAACACAATGAAAAACAATCACACATCCATGTAATACTCAGAAATTTAGGCAACCAGCTAGGGAAAACCCCAATGTGGGGAAACCCAAAGAGAGAGAGATATTTTATTAGCTTCAGGAAAGTTATATCAACAACAAGATTACATTTACAACCAAGAGAAAACCACTTATAGCACCCAAATTGTCCCTCCAAAAATCTCCCTTGAAAATTGTGCCAAGTCTGTATTGTTGTACGACCCACCCAAAAAAACAACACCTTGAAAATCATGCCAATCTACTACTGTACGACCTGTTCTGTACAATTTCCCTTCAACAACAAATATCCTCACGTTGCCTCAATTTTTGTGCCTTCTTTGCCTTGAAAAACATGCCCACTTCTCTTTGTACGAATTGTGCGGATTCGTATAGTACGACCTTCCTCACAACAATAAGTTTAAGCACACTCAAAACATAGTTTTTCCTTGGGAAATGTGCCCAAGATATATTTGGAAATGTGCCTCACTTTCTACCATTTCCTCTCCTCCTGAAAGCTCTCTAAAAAATCTCTTAATCTCCTCTTCTCATTGTTTTGCACACTACCCAATGCATTCTATTATAATTTGAAAATGACCTTTCACCTTCCAAATCTTTTCACCTTCCCCATCCCTAAATCCGAAGGCCAAGATCAAATATTTCTTTTACATGATCAAGGGACAGGATTCATTCCCTCCAAAATAAATTACTTAAAATATTAAAGTAAAATTTCACTTTACAACATAAGTGCACTTTATGAAATAAAGTCACTTTAATAAAAAAAACACTTTATTACAACTTTATAAAAAACCATTACAAAGTCAAGTGTCTAGTAGTGAAAATATAAGGCTACTTCCGCATACAAGACAAACATGTGGAGTACCTCCCGAGCTATAAAATCTAACACTCCCTATTATCGAGGGATGTACTTTCTGCCATCACCATCATCTGGTCCCATCACATTGTTCGTAGTAGGAGCTCCCTCTGAACCTGGAGCCATCCCCAACACCTGCATAGAACTCGAACCAGAAGACCTCCTCTTCAAATCCACTTTGAACCTTGAGCTCCTAGGAGAATCCACTCCACCCTGAGCATCGGTTCGATCACACCCATTGAGCCTCCTGTCGGTGCTTCTTCTCTCAGAATGCAAGACTGGATCATTGGGCCCACCGCAATTTCAGGAGCCTCTTTCTCCTCATCCGACGTTGAATCATAACCTGAAGGTTGTCCTCGCAACATGTACAACCTATCCACTCAATCACCAATCATTTGTGGTTCAACTGGGTCCACTCCCTCCATGTAGATAAATACATGTCCCCTCTTGAAAAATGTACAATATCCTACATCCTCCAAGGCTAAGACTGAGAGCAGGTTAACCCTCAACCCTAGAATAAAGAGAACTCCATCAATCTCCAAGATTCCCCCATACTCAAGTCAGAATCTAACCCTTCCAACTCCATGTACAACTTGTGACATACCTCCTTCACTCTCCACCAGTCGGTCAGGACCTGTCTCTGTGATAATAAGGAATTCTCGCCAAATTCTCATCATGTGACAAGAGGCTCCACTATCAACAATCCAAATGTTATCACCCCCAAATATTCCACTACTGACACTGGATACTAGAGTAACCAAAGAAAATTTCATATCAAACTTGGATGAAAAGTCCTCTATAGTTGTTGTAGTTGTTGTATCAAGCCCCTCATGTTCCTTATTCTTCTTCTTCCTCTCAGGACACTGAGAAGCAAAGTGCCTGTTATGAACATTAATACATATAAATAAAGGTTCATAACATAATAATTAATTAGTAAATAGTTAGTAATAATGAAAGAACATGTTCTCCAAAAGACATGTCTAGTGGTGAAAGGGCACCCCTGTGTGGGTATATAATCAAGCCCTCCTTCTCAAATGTAAATCATCATTTTTATCATATATCTTATCAATTATTCATATTTTATATATATTTTGCAATTGCATATTTGGTTATCTGTTACATTGGTATCAGAGCATTTTCGATCCTCCCCAACCCTTGTTCGTTCCACTTCCCAGCTACCGTAAAATTTTCCCCACTCTCATTTCCTTCACCAACCGTAACCTGTCCCATTCCTATTCCAGTCCGTAACCTGTCCCATTCCCTGTTCCAGTCCCCAGCAGTCCTTCTTCCACTCCTCACCCCGACCCGCGACCACCCCTACTCCCCAAATCCTAACCCTCGACCTTCACCTACACCCTCTCTTCCCGCAACCCTCTCTCCTCATTTCGCAGCCATCTCATAACCTCCCCCGAACCTTCCGTAATCTTGTCATACTCCTCCTTTCCCACCCGATTTTACACCACCACCGCACTATTCCGTGGCCCCAATCCTGTGACCCCTGATTCCCTATCCCGTGACCCCCCTGAGTCCCCAAACCCTTGTCACTCTGCCACAAATATCCTCCCGCACACTCCCCTTCCATTCGTTTTCTGGGCGCGCACTTGCTACGACACGCGGGTTAGTTGCACAGGCAAGCCATCAAATCCGGTTGATAAGAATTGCAGAATATTTGTCGAATACAGTCCCGACTCCCGACACTATCAAGAAACAAACGATCACTTAAGACATGCAGCACGATTCAAAATTAAAATTCGTGCCGGTTCAAATCCAACTCTAAATCGTGTAAATTCAGTGATTAAGGTTTAAATCCGGTGTGGTAAATTTAGGCTATCGTTTCAGAAAAATCGTGACTAAGGAATTAGCAATTAAAAATTATATATATTAAGTGAAATAAAAAAGGTAAAAGGGTTAAAGTGTGAAGGTGTAATAAATAATATAATACGTTGAATAAAATATATATATATATATATATATATATATA
>ML777992.1:140215-158456 GCA_009831015.1 Picea engelmannii | reverse complement strand
TATTATTTAAATAATTTATTTTGTATTCATTTTGAATTATAGTACACTCATCACTTCACTTTATTATTTACCTTCTAAAATCTCTTAAACCACTTTGACTACTTTGACCTTTTGGGGCTTCTAGATGACATATGAGGGTCCTCTAACTTCGTAAGGCCATAATTCTCAAACCGTGAGGAGTTATGTGATGTTCCACATACCATCAAAAATGGCATGGAATGTAATATCCATATAGAATAGTATTACCTGCAAATATATCAAAATTCATACCATTATCCATCAAACAAACTTTGTTCCATTACCCAAACCTGGGTTCTCCAACTTCTCATGGCCTTAACTCTCTAACCGTGAAGAGTCATGTGGAATTCCACATACCACTGGAAATAGAATGAAATGTACTATCCATATAGAATAGTATTACCTTCAAATATAATAAAACTCATACCATTATAAATGAAACAACCTTGGGTCCATTACCCAAACCTTTGTGTTACCAGAATTTGTGGACATTCTTCAATGGTTGACATAAATGAAAACCAACCTTAATCAACAATATCCCCCTTTGACATTGATGAAAACACTCTGATGCAATACTGAAATAATTTCATGCAATACTGAATTTATATCACTCATGCTCCCCCTGGAACCATGCCTATGTCATCTGCATCTCTGTGACCATTGCTCCCCCTGGAATCATGCATATGTCCTCTGCATCTGATAAGTCTCTCCCCCTTTGTCATCAATGGTAAATGTATCTTTCCATATAGGTATGCTCCCCCTAACTTAATTGTCCTCTTTATGGTGCTTCCTCGTGTACATCTAAGACATATAAGATAATCATTCAAAAGAATTCATTTTTGAGTAGAAATAACTCTGAGTCTCTAGCGAAGATACTCAAAGGCTTCTCGTGGAAGTGGTTTTGTAAAGATGTATGCCACTTGTTCTTTTGTGCCCACATACTCAACTCTGATGTTCTTTTATGCAACATGTTCCCATAGAAAGTGATACTTGATTGGAATTTTCTTCGTCTTAGAGTGCATCATCGGGTTCTTTGAGATACTGATGGCTCTTGTATTATCACAATAGATTGGAATGTGCACATCATACTCAACCTGTATATTTTTCAGAGTTTGTTTCATCCAAAGAACATGTGTACAACATGTTTCTGCTGCAATATACTCTGCCTCGGCTGTAGATAGAGATATTGGTGATTTTTCCTTGCGTAACCATGATACTAAATACTCACCCAAGTAGAACGTTGCTCCAATGGTGCTTCGTCGATCATCAATACAACCTTCCCAATCTGCATCTGTGTAGGAAATAAAAGATAGATCATTTCCTTTTTGATACCATAATCCAAAATCTTTTGTTCCTTTGAGATATCTGAAAATCCTCTTCACTTCTAACACATGTGATTCCTTTGGTGTTTCTTGAAATCGTGCCACTTTTCCAAATTTCTACATCACATCTGGTCTAGATGTTGTCACATATAGTAGGCTACCAATCATTGACCTGTATTGTCTCTGATCTGTAGACTTTGAATCATCATATTTTCTTAACTTGCAACTGGTTTGCATGTGAGTGATAACTGGTTTTCAATCTTCCATGCCAAACCTCTTTAACATTTCTCTGATATACTTGGTTTGAGAAATAAAAATTCCTTGGTTTCTTTGACGTATCTGAAGTCCCAACAAGAATGATAGTTCTCCAAGTAATGGAATTTCAAATTCATTATGTGTATCCTTTGCAAATTTTTGGCTTAACCTATCATCATCACTACCAAAAATAATATCATCAACATAAACTTCAATTAATAAAATACTATCTTGACTTACCTTGATGTAGATGGTGTTGTCTGCACTTCATTTTCTGAACCATGTCTATTGTAAATATTTGTCCAGTCTAGAGTACCATGCTCTAGGATCTTGTTTTATACCATACAAGGCATTCTTTAATTTACACACATAATCTGTTTTATTTGACAACTGAAATCCTTCTGGCTATTCAATGTAGACTTCTTCTTCAAGTTCCCCATTCAGAAAAGATGATTTTACGTCCATCTGATACAGTTTAATATTTTTTGAGCATGCATAAGCTAAAAGCAATCGGATTGCTTTCATTTTGGCAACTGGGGAAAATGTCTCCTCAAAGTCGATTCCTTCAACCTGTGCATATCCTTTACATAGCAATCTAGCTTTGTTCCTTGTAACCTGTCCATCTTCATTCAATTTATTCTTGTATACCCACTTTGTGTCGATTACATTATTATCCTTTGGTCTTGGAACCAATTCCCAAGTATCATTTTTCTCTATTTGATCAAATTATTCATCCATGGCCTTGTTCCAAAATTAATCCTTGCTGGCCTCTTCAAAATAGGTTGGTTCAATCGTAGATGTGAGTGTTAGGTCCGTTTGTTCTAGTGAATGGATTCTTCTTCTAGTCTCAACTCCTGCGTCTTTGTTTCCGATAATATGATCTGAAGGATGATTCTTCTGTATTCGTCTGCTAAGTGTTTTTGGAGTTACTTGTTGAACTTGCTCTTATGTTTCTGTCGGATCCTCTTCGTCTTCCCCTTATTTTTCATCTTTTGTTTCTTCTTCGTAAACTTGTTCCATTGATTCATTTTCTTATTCCTTTAATTCTTATCTACATGTTTCATCAATTGTTACGTTGATGCTTTCCACCACTTTGTTCAATCTCAGGTTGTAACATTTGTATGTTTTTATTGAACTTGAGTAACCAACAAGTATTCCTTTGTCCACACGAGAGTCAAACTTTCTCATTCTGCCATCTTCTCTTTTGATGTAGCATTTTCTTCCAAAAACTCTGAAGTGTTTTACATTTGTTGGTCTTCCTTTCCATAGCTCGTAAGGAGTTTTGTCAGTGTTGTTTATGAGCATTAATCTGTTTTGAATGTGAACTATTTTATGCACTGTCTGTGTCCAAAAAATATCTATCAATTTTGAATCCATTAGCATTGTTCGAGCCATTTCTTGTATTGTCCTTTTCTTTCTTTCAACAACTCCATTATGTTGAGGTGCCATAGCAACGGAGAATTTCTTTTTTATTCCATGACTGCTGCAGCAGTCCATAAATTCTTTTGAAGTGAACTCTCCTCCATTATCAGATCTCAAGCATTTGATTTTTGAATCAATTTCGTTTTCAACCATTTCATTGTAGATCTTGAAGTTTTCAAAAGCATCTGACTTAATCTTGAGAAAACAAACTACGATAATTCTTGTATAATCATAAAATAATAACATAAAGTACTTCTCACCTTTTAATCCCTTTGTTGTAGTTGGTTCAAGTAGATCAGTATGCACAATTTCCAGTGGTCTTTTCATTGAATATTCCTTTGATTTGAACCTGGTCTTTGTTTACTTTCTTTGTTGACAATGCTTGCATAAAGTGTTGGTTGGTTTCGTGATCTGGGGCATTTCTCTGACTGCTTCTCTTTTGTTGACTTTGATAAGGTTATCAAAATGTATGTGACCCATTCTTCTGTGCCATAGCCAAATTTCATCTTCATTTCCTAGACAACACTTATCATTTCCAATTTCACTTAACACATATATGTTGCTTGAAGTTCTCGCAACTGTAGCAATCAATTTTCCTGAACTTTCTTTTCTTATCTCACACTTTTGTGAATCGAAAGTAACTTTATGACCTTGGTCACACATTTGACTCACACTTAAAAGATTATGTTTCATATCTTCTACTAGTAGAACATTTCCTACTTTTGTATTCTTGTTCCCAATTATGACTGTGCATTTTCCAATGATTTTGGCTTAATCATCCTTTCCGAAGGAAACTAATCCATTTCTTTCCTTTCGTAATGTAAGAAACATGTCTCTATCACCTGTCATGTGTTTTGAACAACCAATGTCAACATACCAACGATGTTTCTTCTATTTATCTTGTAGAGAAAGTGTGCATTCTGTTGATATTATGGTAGTTGCGGGAGGTATTTACCTCCACATGTAAACCTGATGAGAATAGAATATTTCAGGAAGAAAGAAGAAACCCTAATTAGTTGGTTAATGACCCTAGAAGACAAGTCGGCTCAAGAGAATGACTTGTGTTAGGTTTATTAGCCTCCAAGAGAAGAAGTCGGCTAAAGGAAATATTATATACTAAAGAATTAGTACCCAGAATGAGAAGTCGACCCAGGTAGTCTGCCAAAATTAGTATAAATACAGGAGGTCAGTCTTCATTCTGGCCAGTATTCTCAGAACTGCAAAAAAAGAAATTGTGTGCACTACAGTTAGCCAGTTTGTGTACAAGTTTGGAGGATATTTGTCGTTGCAGCTGCTACATCTAGCAGATTTCGGTTTTGTCTTGGAATCTCTCTTGGTTATGGTCTGGAATCTTTGATCATCTCTTTTTACTCTTGTTTGGTGTGCTATCCTTGGAGAGAGGTGCGCTATCTTGTTTGGCTATCTAGACTAGGGTTTGCTTCCAGAATGATTCTTTGTCAAGGTTAAGTTGCTCGAGGTGGCTTCAACCTATGGTTGGATGACAATAGTGATATTGTCTATGGTTAAGTGAGCACATCCATAATATTATAACAGGTTATGGGCCCACACATCATTCATTAATTCTAACCACTGGAAGGGAGCATATCCATAAGGATACTAAGCTCGTTGAAGAACTACCGCTAAGGTTTCTAGAAAGAGTAGTTACCAAAGCATTGTCGCTGGGGTTACTAGCAAGTGTAGATGCAGAAACCTTAATCCTCTCGTTGAGGCACCTTAAGTGAAGGGATTGAGATAACTTATGGATAGACTAGTGCACCCTATCCTAGTGCATATCATGTTACTCTCAACAAGCTAAGATGTCAAGTTTGATTTTTTGGTCAAATCTAGGGTTGACAAAGTCAAAGAAACCATGACTTACTCTGTGAATTCAAAAAACAAGTTAGATGCGACTTCTAAATTCAGAGCATGGAAGACAAGGATTGATCTCATCCTTGCCAAAAATAAAGTGTTGGATATCGTGAAAGGAAAGATTGTGGAACCAAAATTTGAAGAAGGAAAAGAAAAGGAACCGCATAATAATGCAATTATGGAGAAGTTAAAATACAGTGACATCAATTCCATGAGTATCATAGTGGATTCTATAAAATACCACCTGATACCCTACATCTCCCATCTTGATTCGTTTGTTGGATATCGTGAAAGGAAAGATTGTGGAACCAAAGTTTGAAGAAGGAAAAGGAAAGGAACCGTAGAATGATGCAATTATGGAGAAGTTCAAAGACAATGGCATCAATTCCATGAGTATCATAGTGGATTCTATAAAAGACCACCTAATACCCTACATCTCCCATCTTGATTCGTCTAAGAAGATGTACGATGCCCTAACAAACCTCTTCTCGATCAGAAACATTAGACAAGTAATGAGTCTGAAGAATGAGCTCCATGACATGAATATGAATGATGATGACAACATAACATCATACTTTGTGAGAATATCTCAGTTAAGAGATCAAATACAAGATTTTGAAGAGATTATTTCAGAGAAGGATCTGGTAAATATAGTACTCAATGGTCTTCTCAATAAATGGGATGCATTTTCCGCAAGCATGAACACAAGGAAGGAGTATCCTACATTTGAAGAACTTTGGAATTGTTGTGCACAAGAAGAATCAAGGATCAGTGCAAAAGAGAAACCCCAAAAGAAGTATGATGATCAAGCCTTCACAGCAAGGTTCAAGGATTTCTATAATAAAAAGAAGTTTGGCTCCAGGAAGAAACCAAATCAAGAGAAAGATATGTCAAGAATACAATGCTTCAATTGTCAAAAGTATGATCACTACAAGAATGATTGTCCCGAGTTAAAGAAAAGGAAGGAAACACACGAACCATCAATTGCCAAAGAAAGGGAATCCTCAAAGAAAGCCAAGCAGGACAAAACAAACTTCTTCCTCTAAGACAAGGTAACAATACTCTTCATAGTTCTTGTACATACCATGTTTTGCATATCTATTTCTTAGAAAATAATATGTTCAAAGAGAAATTATACCTATGGAAGAACAACAAGATAAGGATTGTTATCACAATGACTACAAGTCAGGAAATACACATGAAAGGATGAAGTTCATCAACAAACCCTGGTAACAATTCATGTGGAAGTTATTACATAAGTAACAGCTACAATATAAACCGAAATCAGAATCAATCTTGAGGAAACCTAGAAGAAGTAAAAGACAAAAAGAAGTCAACAATCAAGAGGAAATTGGAAAAATACTTGTGACACTTTGCAGAAGGCAATAAGGATGCAAACAGAAGCATGGGCTCTCTTAGTTGGAGGGAGCTAATTATAGAATTCCAAAAGATGAGCATGCACTCATGCATGAAGCAAGGATTAGGAGGGAGATAATCCTAAATAATAAGATCCAATGAAGATGATGAAGTATCTATCCATGTTCCTATCAATGGTATCAACCATGAAGAGCAACACGTGTTCTGTTTGACTTTAGAAGAAGTCTTCTTCGAAAATAAGCCTTAAAGTATCCCTGGTTGTCCATCCACATCCATGATCCTATGATGAAATAAATAAGTTGGAATCTTTAGGGAATGGAATCTATAGAAAAATACATGGACCTAAGAGCTAAAGAAAAACATGAGAAAGAACATGAAGATTCCAAGAGAGAAGGAAAATCCAAAACAACCAGTCATTGTATCAAGAATCACAAAGACTACAAGCCTGATCTAAACTCACTAAAAGAAATCAAGTAGAGGAATTGATGAAGAATAGTGTGTGGAAGAGTTATGAATGTAAGCATTGCAAGATCCAGAACTAGAGGTTCTCCCATATGGAGGGAGAAGACTATGATGATTGCTTGTTCCAGTAAACCAGACATACCTCTACATGAGTCATTATATCATCCGCAATATAAATGGTTTGGAGTTTACATCAAATGAATGCAAATATTGTTCTCCAAAATAAATGAACAAAGAACGTATGTAGAACAACCTCAAGGTTTTGAGGTATACCAGGAAGAAACCTTTGTATGCATATGGAAGGAGACAACTTGGTGGAGAACCTCCAATGCACAACATAAGCATGGTGAAATCTTTTCTATAATAGAGATATTGTATCAGAATGGTTACTCAAAAGATCACGATGATGGATTTCTAATCCATGACAAAATCTCATGATGGAAAAAGAAGTACCACTTGGATATGTTCCAGTTTGAACCTTGCCACGATGTTATGAGCTAGCAGGAAACAAAATATGAATCCAACAATGATATAATATATTGATCAGAGTTATATGAAGCCTTCAAGAGAATACCAGTGTTCTAGAAAGACAGAAGTACATTGAGATCAAGCATTACACTCTCCATGATGAAGTCCAGAAAAGAGAAAGTGGTTCTCCAATATATATCTCCACGGATGAGTAGATAAGCAAACATTTTGGTAAAGCCTCTCTTCAAGATGAAAGAGTTTGTGTACTCAAGCTGGAGCTCGTGGAGATGACTTCCTTATTGAAAAAGGAAGAGATGACTCCCAAGTTGAGAGGGAGCACTGATGTGTTATTGATTTATGGATAGTGATTTTTCAAGTTCTAAAAATGGTCCAAGATGAGCAGTTCCTTTCCAGTTCAGAAAGTGGTTTGAGATTTCTGATGGACAAGCATTTTTCTAGTTTGGAAAATGGTCCAAATCGAACGGTCATTTTTGTAATGAAAATGGTTCGATGGATTGTTGATGTACCATAGACAATGATTCCCCTTGTGGTTAACATGGGGAATGGTCTAGGACAATCTCTCTTCTTGACGGTCACTCTGTTCGCCTCGCCGGACAGTCATTCTTTCGAAGCTCACAATTGTGAGAAGTTTCAAAGAATGGTTTGTTTTGGAGGTTGGTGCAGGGCAGTCATTTCCTTAGGAAATGGTTCATATAGCCATTCCCTAGGGCATATTCATTCTCTCCAGGTTTCACTTTGTTTAGTGCCGGAGGAATGGCCTAGATAGGTGAATGGTCCAAGTTCAACAATCAGGGACAGGCATTCCCTAGGGTAGACTCATTCTCTCCAGGTTGCACTTTGTTTAGCGCCAGAGGAATGGCCCAGATAGGGAATGGTCCAGGCTTAGAAATCGGGAAAATTATTCTTCCTTTCTTGAGAAGAATAGTCTAGATAGCTCATTATTGATGTTTTACCTTCTGAAGGTAGATGATCTTCCAAATCTCATAGATGTGAGAGGAAGAATAGCCCAGATGACTCAGTTTATATCATAACAATGCTTTTTTTGCAGGTTGATATCAAATGATATGATTGTTATGGAGATTAAATGTCTCTAGACAATAGATGTATACTACTATGGTGGATGTGTTCCACTGATTGTGACTATATGTCACTGATCAAATATATGTGTGATACTTGGTGTGCCAGTGTACCACTTGATTGTAGTTGTGTACTACTATGGATAGACACAGTTGTGTTCTATTGAATGACATTGTTTTGATTGCCTTGAAAACTATAAGTAGCGTTGGAAATAATTATCAGCTAGATGGATGATCAATGGACAAAGATTTCCCAGAGGGAAAATGGTCCAGGACACTTATTCTTCTAGGAATTATGTCTGGATTAGAATAATGGCTCTTGTGTCACTCTGTGGAGTGAGTGACTTATCCAACATCATGTCTGATTACTCAGATGGAGTATAATTTCGAGAGATGATGCAGCTAATGACATTGATAGTGATGATTATGCTCATGATCTAATCATGATACAGTATATACGACTATGTTGATGCTACCAGGTGAATGGTATGTTTTTGCACAAGACCATTACCTTCAATAGCTCCACGTGTAAACCTGACAAGAACAGAATATTCCAGAAAGCAAGAAGAAACACTAATTAGTTGGTTAATGACCCTATAAGACAAGCCAACTCAAGAGAATGACTTGTATTAGGTTATTAGCCTCCAAGAGAAGAAGTTGACTAAAGGAAATATTATATACTAAAGAATTAGTACCCAGAATGAGAAGTCGGCCCAGGTAGTGTGGAAAAATTAGTATAAATATAGGAGGTCAATCTTCATTCTGACCATTATTCTCAGAATTGAAAAAGAAACACTTGTGTGCACTGCAATTGGCCAGTTTGTGCGCAAGTTTGGAGGAGAGTTGTTGTTGCAGCTGCTGCAATTAGTATATTTTGGTTTTGGTTTGGACTCACTCTTGGTTATGGTTTGGACTCTCTGATCAACTCTTGTTACTCTTGTTTGGTGTGTTATCCTTAGAGAGAGGTGCGTATATTGTTTGGATATCTATCTTAGGATTTGCTTTCGAAATGATTCTCTGTTAAGGTTAAGGTGCTCAGGGGTGGCTTCGGCCTATGGTTGGGTGACAATAGTGATATTGCCTATGGTTAAATGAGCACATCCATCATATTCTAACACATTTTTCATTGCTATATTGATCCTTCTTTCTTATCCATGTCCTTTTGTGAGGTTCTTGTCTGTAACTGTTGTTATTCTATTGTAGTTCTCTAGGAGGGATTGTCATTCTGCAATCTTTGGCCAAGTGTCCAAAATTGTTACATTTGTAACATTCCACTTCAGTGCTCAAATATTCAAACATGTTGTAACTTCTTCTTTGTGTTTCACTAGGCCTTCTTGGATAACCCCTTATGACTTTCAAAGTTGTTTTTGTTCCTGTTGTTAGATTTGCAATTCACAACTTTATGTCCAAAATTATTACATGCATAACATAAACCAAAAAATATAGTTTGATACCTGGGAGTTGAAGATCTTCTGAAAGGAGGTACTCTTATGAATTTTTTTTTTTTCTGAGGCCTATCTGTCAGTTGTTGATTCTGAAATCTGAATTTTCTCAATGGAGAAGTGTCCCTATAATCTTCCTTGTAGATCTTCCTATCCCCCTTGATTGTTTCTGCAAAGATTTTTGGATATGTTTCTTGCTCTATTGTTTTGGAGCTTGATCATTTTTCTGTGTGATTGTATCCAATTCCGGACTTGTCATGATGATATTTTTGACTGCTGATAATTTCATCCAAAACTTTTGAGTTGTTCTGTATTTTTTTCTTTTGAAGATCGTTTCTTAATGTGACAATCTTTGCTTCCAAATTTCCAATGATCTTGTCTTTTTCTTCTAGTTGTTCTTTGAGTGCTTCTTCAATTCTTTTATCTTATTCTATTTGAACCTTCAAATTTGTGATCATTTGTTCTTGTTCTTGAGTGTCTTCTTTCTTGTCTAATTCTTCTTGCAGTTTCTTGTTTTTCTTCTTTTTTCTTCTAATAACTTCTATGACACACATTAATTCCTCTCGGTAGTCAACTTCTTCCTCTTCAATTTCTTCTTCGACTTCTTTATATTCTTCTTCAGAGTATTTTTTATCAAAGTCTTCTACTTCCATGAATAGAACTCTTTTTTGTCTCGATGTTACTAACTTCATCTTCATATGATGATAAGATGTCTTCTTTGGTGCAAAAGTTTTTATTGAAAATTTTCTTTGTGGTTCTTTTGCCTTTTGAGTAACCTTCATCATTTATCTTTTTCTTATAAGGACATTTGTTAGAAAAATGAGCAATACCATAACAATTAAAACAAATTAAAGGAATATTACCTCTATACCTACCGTCGGTTCCCTTGTTCAGTCTTTTGACAAAGTTGGTCACTTCTTTATCATCTTCCGAGACGTCACTGTTTCTACTATGTTCTTCTTTTTGACTTCCCTTTTGCTTTGACTTTTTTGATGCTTTGAAGGTTGTTTCTTTTATATCTAGATTTTCCTGTTCAGTTCTCATTTCATATGCTATGAAGATTCCATGTAATTCATCCATGCTTATTGAGTTTAGATACGATCTTTCTTCTAGTGTTGATATCTTAAGGTCAAATACCACCGGAAATGGAATGACATGTACTATCCATATAGAATAATATTACCTTCAAATATATTAAAACTCATACAATTATACATGAAACAGCCTTGGGTCCATTACCCAAACCTTTGTGCTACCGGAATTCTCTACCGAACTTTCTTCAAGGGTTGACATCAATGACAACCAACCTTAATCAACATTGTGAAATAATTTCAAACAGTTCTATGCAAATGTGAGATCACTCAAATGTATTCGAATAAATAACAGTTGTCTCTCACCTCCACAATAATTAAGTTTTTGGTACAACGGATCTATGGAATATTTTCATTAATTCCATTCATCGCTTGTACTAGCTCTAGTAGTAAAAGCAATGACCAACCCAACAGAGTGAAAGGACGTTGGATTTTTTTAATGAGAAATTTAAATGATAGTAGGTTGGCGTGCGACAATTTGCAACTGAGAGTCATCCATTCAAACTACTTGAATTTTTGAAGCAAATGCATGTCTAAATAGTCGATCTGATGTAAATGAAGGGGACACGTTCTTTTTCCTGCATGTGATTTGACCAGGGTGTCAACATGGAATATTTTAGTAAGACTGGAACATAGGGAAGTGTGTGGGAAGAGGTTCCTAATATGGACAGTCTCGATGAATTTGAGGATCCTCGAAAAGATTGAACGGGAAATTCATATTATTCGTCATAAGCTCTCAGAACGAGCATCGACCAGAAGTAGGATGTAGGTCTGAAGATAGGTTTAGTCTTATTCATCAGTTGATGCCAATGTCTATTGGTTTTTTGGCATTTTCTCATGGTCTTTGTGTTTCCCTTTGTTCAATCATGGGTGCATATTTTCGATGTTACTTGGGCGTCGACAACTATCTATTCGACTCAACGATAAGTGTTTCGTCAATTGACCTCACTAATGCATGATGTTGATCGGCGTCGAAAATGTTAGGAGCAAGCACACCCCCTCATAGTTGGTGTCTTAAACAACCTACGCTTGATGTTGATTGGCGTCAACTTTATTGAGATTGTGTTACTCTTTTGACACAAATATTGAAATTTTCGATGCCTGATGTTGATCGGCATTGGCATTTTCCTGAGCAGGAAGTGCCTTCGAGCAACTAGTATCGGACCTGGCCAACAACTAATGTTGATCGACATCAACATTCTCAAACATGTGTTGGTCCTTTTGACATGTGTATTATTTCGGCTGATGCCCAATATTGACCAGCGTCGGTGCTTCAGAGAAGTTCTCATTGGGAGTCGGAGATATTTTCTCTTAGTAGTGGATTTGAAACTTTTTTTCCTTTTCCTGGGAAAACCACCAAGTGTTTTGTAATTTCTTCTCTCGTTTGAAAGACACGTGACTTTGGTTTTGTTTGGACCATTTATTTATTTGTAGATGCAAGTCAAAATGTGAAAATAAATGAGTATTTGGAAAAATAGTAGACATGCAACTCATGTTGAATCAAAGGAAACAAAAATGCAAATGACAAAATCAATAGAAAGTGGTACCCCAAAATTTGAGAATTTTAAGAGTGTGTTGAGTGCTCAACACACTATCCAGTAATCTAAGTATACTTCCATGAATTTATTAATAAACTCTTTAAACGTTGCTACAACCACTCTAGAGAATATTTTTGGTGCATTCTTCAATTCAAAAGACATAATTGTGTATTGGTAACATACCCATTCTGTCACAAATATAGTCTTATGTCTATCTTCCTCCGCAATATTAATTTGATGAAAACCTGGAAATTCATCTATGAATGAGTAGGCTTCCTGTCCTCCTACATTCTCCAAGACTTCATCTTAAATGGAGTAGGAAATGTATCATGTAAGCAAGCATCATTCGGTTTCCTCAAATATACAAAAAATTTGATACCTCTTGTCTTCTTATCTTGAACCACCATTAGAGTAATCCACTTTGACTCTGCAACAAGTTCAATAATTCTTACTTCCAACATCCTCTCTATCTCTACTTTCACATTTTTCTTATACACCAGGTTCAGTCAATATTGTCTCTTCTTAACTTGATTAGCATTTGGTTTTAAAGGGATCTTCATTTCTCCTAACTCTCCAAAAATCCATTTCATCTCTAAAAATGTAGTTGAAAACAAATCGTAATATTCACACATTAAATGAGTACCAATAATCTCATGTGTTCAAAAACTTGGGCTTATCCTCTGTACCAGTATTCACTTTACGCGTTCTTAGTGGATTTGCATATACTACATATTCAAGTTCTGGAACTTCTACTATGTGTTCTCCCTTAGTTTCTGGTACTTGTACATTTCTCAAATCATCATCCTCCTGGTCTTCTCCAGCGACATTATAGCATTCCAAAAATTATCGAATTGTCACAGAATATCTATGCACGCTACATACGAGTACTCGTTCGATTAAGTCTTCTGATGTGAAAATATTATCCTTGATCACCTGTAGGGTTGAGTCTACTAAAAGGGCCTCATCTTCAAAAATAAAGTTTACCGTGAAATTGTGAGTCAACTCTTCCCAATCTGTTGTCTCTCTGCGTACTTCTAGTTCCAAATACCAATTATTCAAAATAGTATCCAGAGCATGTATAAACAAGTGTGTCCATTCTTTCTTTGGTACTTTTATCCATGTTACAATGCAGTGTGTAACATGCTCTGTAGGACAACTCAACCCCGTATACTTCCGTGCAATATATTGATTTCATGCTCCAAATATGACCTATAACAATATTTTTCATTGCTTCCAATCCTCTATTTTGTCCTTATGCACATTGACCCACCATATTGCAGAAGTCGCTTTCAACGTGACATCTATAGCTAACAGTGTCTATTGATCTAGTATCTTCAATTAAAATTCATTTATAAAAGAGTCTATGGTTGTTAGTCCACCATACTTTAGGGGATCACATACCTCAGTTCCAATCCATCGTAACGCACGGGTAACATGAGAACATCTCCTTGTCGATACTTCATGTAATCTCTATTGCCAATGCTCCAATTCGTCTTCTCAATTTGAGTGTAGGAACTTATGCTTCACCAACTGAGTGCACCATCATCAATAGGGTTCATATAATTATCCATCTGCGTAGACACATTATAAAGGTTACCAATCTCTTTTCCCTTCACCGGTTCCACGTATCTTCTCCCCTCTATTGGATCCAACGACGCATTAACTTTCCCATCTCTCGCTTCAAAGAACATCTATCTCTTCTTCATATCAATCAGGTTTTGGTTATCAAAATCCCAATCAAGTCCTAATAACCATGGATAAGGCTTATTGTTGTCTACTATCTCGATTAATTCAAAATAAACTATACGTCACACTCCATCAATGTTAACATTTATCCCTAACATCCTTCCAATTGGAACAATCTTATGTTGATTTGGTAACCTCAACTGAATAGGTGACCAGATTAACTTCGATTTTCCCATAGTCTCCCAGGTTTTCTTCAGAAGGAAATTCTCATCATATCCTGGGTCTAAAATGATATTATCCATGTCATAATATCCCATCTGTGCATTCAATCAAAATTCCGTATTTGTCCTTCTCTTGCATTTTTCTTGGTTAACTACTCATTGTGCGACATGGGATTCTTTATCTTGCAGGCATTTATTGATCATCACGTGCAATGCGTTTAATGCAGTGTCATCCTTCATTAATTCTAAAAAACTCTTCAAGAAACTTCTCAGGGTACTTACCTTTTCAAATTTACTTTCTAAATGGTCATAGAATGGAAGTATGTCATACAATGGTGGCCTATCATACACAGGTGGTGCAGTTGAATTCGATGTTATCCATTCTGTCTCCAGTAGTTCTTTCCTTACTTTTGTGTATGTGTTATTATCCTTTCTAGGGTCAAATAAAGAAGGAGGCTATGTTGATTTCCTTACCCAGTTCTTGGTCTTCTTTCCTTGCTCTGTCGCATCATCTCTTGTTCTTTTTCCTTCGCGCGTAACAACTGATACCTCAAGTCATTCATCACACTCCTATGCAACTATCATCTGCACATTCAGGTTCCTCTTTTCTTGGCACTTTGCAATCAACTATGGACAGTCGTTTGTCGCATGGTCCAATTGTCTAAAGTAAGTGCATGTCGTGCAAGGATTCAGACAGTTTCACGCCAAATTCCCAGGATGATTATAGTTATAACATATAATCATACCTCTTCCTCTGCCAAATATTTCTCTTCCACGACCTCTGAATCATCCTCTTCCTCCTTGATTGTAACCTCTTGGAGTATTGTACTGTGGTACCCCTCCTTTTGGTCCTTCTTCCCCTTAGACTATGTATGCATCTGCAGTGCGCTCTCTCATTATATCTAGTGCGTGGCACTCTTTTTCATCATGTCCGACAAACTCAAAAAAATTACAAAACATGTTTCTAGCAGTGCTCTAGTACTTCTGCATCAACAGGAAAGTAATAGGATGATAACCCGTCATTTTACATATATCGCACCATACTCCTAAAGGACTCGAAGCTCTTGTAGACAAATACTCCTTAAATGTTGGACACTCGTTCTTATGTTCTGCATGTAGTACATCATACTTCTTCATGCTTTTCCTTTCATTTAGTCAGTTCCTGCAACTGAATGGTCAATGCTGCTAACTACGATTGGACTTGAGCCATCTCTGTGCCATTTTCTCCTACAGGGGATGCTTCCAACCTCATATAAATATCTTATAGGGATTCTGACTACAATGTAATATTATGTTGCATCAATGATCTAAAATTCGAAGAAGACTTGAAATCTTGAAATTATTTGCAAGTAAATTTTATGTGTTAAAAGCAAATGGATCAACTTTGCGACACATTAATTAAAGGATTACTCATGCAAGATACAAATAGACAGCAGCATAATCAATGAACATAAACACATAAACACAACAATTGATAAAGGAGTTCACCCCTCTCTTGGTCTACATCTCCTGGTCCAGCTTCCAATGGATCATTATTATTAATTGCTCAAAGTGCTCAAAAAAATGACTTACAATGCTCAAACTGACCAACAGACTGCTCCAATGGCTTCAAAGCATCCAAAAACCCCTAACTGGGCTTTTTCGGCACCTCAATCGGTCAAAAAACGAAGAAATTAGGCCTCCTGGAAGTCCCCCCTTCAAGCTTGTTGTCTCTGCATCTACAAAACGCACTCTTGTGTCATGAACCTGGCACACACGCAATTTAAAGCGTGAAAACCCAGCACCGGGCACAACCGCGCCAACAGTGTGAACTGTAGGATGGTTATGGGCATGTTAGCCCCTAACCGCCTAGCACCTGGGCATATGGGGTCATAATATGACCACGCGCATCAAGAAAAAGGCTAACCATGCCAACCGTTCCAACTTCTCCGCGCACTTGGTTGTGGTCATATGTAGTTAGGCATATAGCCACAGGCTTAACCGTTTCAAACCATATTTAAAAACCGCACGCGCACTATATATTATAACCGTGGTCATATGTTTAAATGGCGCGCGACCAAGGGTTGGGGCTAAGCCCCGGCCCGGTCGTGGCCCAAACCAAACCACATTCAAATTCAAATATAAATTGAACCATATACATATTAAACAACGCACAGTGGCATGTTGGTTGGCATCTCCTTGCCAAGTCGTTCCCCTACCCGAAGTTCGCGGGGTCGACTCCTGCTAATGACAAACTTTTAACCCAAACAACGAGTGACACGTGGCACCCACGGATTGGGCCATGTGTCAACATACCATTAGCCACCAAAAAGGACATGTGTCAAACTCTCATTCAACCACATCTTCCAATTATAAACTGCCACGTCACCACATGTCACATCAGCATACGATCGTACGACCCTGCCACGTCAACCTGTACGGACTGTACAGTCAGCGTCCTTTTTTTTCCTGTTTGACATTCCGAACATATTGCAATATCTCTCGCTCCCGACGTTTTATTGAGACGAAACGAGTTGCGTTGGGTTTGCAACGACGAGGTCTACGCTCTCGTCCGGTTTGAAGCGATTTCGAGAACTTTGAATTTTTTAGCAAAATTTGATCATTTAATCACACCTCCCCATTGGGAAGCTTTTGGACCTCCAAAAGACTATATTCAGTCTATGTGAATATGAGGGTATAGTTCCCTCACCCTTCCAACCTCAATACACTTGGCTTTGCTTGGATTCGTCCCTTTAAGACTAACTCGAAGATACTCCACATTTCCTCGTTTTGAAGTTCGCATTCTCCTGTCAAGGATGGTGTCTTCATGCAGTTCTGTAAGATACTCTGGGGAAAAATCATCTATAGAAGGAATCTGAACATGTTCTCCTTGATCATCAATCAAAGGAGGCTCATACAATTTCAAATTCTCGACATTAACAACTACATACATCTGCATATAAGGAGGCAAATCTAAACGAAAAGCATTGTTACCAATCTTGTTGATAATCTTGAAAGGTCCATATCGAATCGGTTTCAACTTTTTACCTTCTCCTTTAAGCCTCTCCTTACTGATTTAAAGCTAAACTTCATCTCCAACTTGGAAACTGTGATCAACACGATGCTTGTCATGTCTCGTCTTGTACTTGGCCTGACTCTTTTCCAACTGCTCTTGCACCACTTGATGTATCGACTGAATTTGTTCAATGAACTTTTCTGCTCTATCAATGTCATATTGACCATCAACAGCAATATATTTCCCAAAGATAAAATCTAAACGAGACTTGGGCAAATAGCCAAAACATGCTTCAAATGGCGACGTTTGAGTCGAAGAGTGCTTAGCACGATTGTACGCATGTTGAATGTAGTGTAAATGCTCATCCCAAAGTTTAGGATGCTTACTGCAATAAGCACGAAGAATATGCACCACTGTACGATTAACCACCTTTGTCTGACCATGTGTTTGTGGATGAAAAGTTGTGCTCTTTTTAAGTTTGGTGTCCATGAGTGCCCATAAACTCAACCAAAAACTTCCAACAAATCGAGAATCCTGATCATAAATAATGGACTTAGGCAATCCAAAATGCAACCAAACATTTTGAAAGAACAATTGTGATGTTTGTTCTGTTGTAACCTGCTTAGTACAAGACATCAAAATACACATTTTGCTAAATCGATCAACCACAACATAAAGATAATCATGACTTCGTCTCGACATAGGTAAACCACCTACAAAATCCATGGAAATACTTTCCCAAGGTCGAGAAGGAACTGAAAGTGGAGTATACAAACCCAACTTTCAATTTCTAGGTTTACTTATGGCACACAACGAACATCCTCGAACATATCTCGAAACACTTTCATTCATTTTAGGCCAGTAGCAGTACCTTTGCAAATTAGCCATTGTCTTGCCTACACCAAAATGACCAACAATAAGAGAAGAATGCGCTTCTCTTATAATGTTGATTCTTTCCCCCTGTGGAATACACAACTT
>ML777992.1:112282-137530 GCA_009831015.1 Picea engelmannii | reverse complement strand
GTGGAGAAGCACCATTCCCTCCATTTCCGTTTGGAGTTTTGTCACCACTGCTTCCCTTATGCCTTGAAGGGTTGGAGCCTTCACCTTGCGACAATATGTTCCTTTCCATCAAGATCTTCATCATCTCTCTCATATCCATGACAGCCTTTCTGAGATCTTCATCTTCTGCAAGAACACGTTCATGAGTTTCTTCATGAGTCATACTTGGTGAATGCCTCCTTGAAACTTGTGGTGATTATATATGCTTCCTCCTTGAAGGATGAGAACTTGGCTCCACAAGTTGACCTTCTCCTCTTGTGAGTTTCAACCTTGTGAGCATCAAAAACAAACACTTGCAAACAATCAAGTCTTCAAAAAACAGTGCTCTAATACCAACTTGATCTAAAATTCGAAGAAGACTTGAAATCTTGAAATTATTTGCAAGTAAATTTTATGTGTTAAAAGAAAATGGATCAACTTTGCGACACATTAATTAAAGGATTACTCATGCAAGATACAAATATACAGCAACATAATCAATGAACATAAACACATAAACACAACAATTGATAAAGGAGTTCACCCCTCTCTTGGGCTACATCTCCTGGTCCAGCTTCCAATGGATCATTATTATTAATTTCTCAAAGTGCTCAAAAACATGCCTTACAATGCTCAAACTGACCAACAGACTGCTCCAATGGCTTCAGAGCATCCAAAAACCCCTAGATGGGCTTTTTCGGCACCTCAATCGGTCAAAAAACGAAGAAATTAGGCCTCCTGGAAGTCCCCCCTTCAAGCTTGTTGTCTCTGCATCTACAAAACACACCTTTGTGTCATGAACCTGGAACACACACAATTTAAAGCGTGAAAACCCAGCACCGGGTGCAACTACACCAACGGTGCGAACTGTAGGACGGTTATGGGCGTGCCAGCCCCTAACCGCCTAGCACCTGGGCATATGGGGTCATAATATGACCACGCGCATCAAGAAAAAGGCTAACCGTGCCAACCGTTCCAACTTCTCCGTGCACTTGGTTGTGGTCATATGTAGTTAGGCATATAGCCACGGGCTTAACCGTTTCAAACCATATTTAAAAACAACGCACGCACTATATATTATAACCGTGGTCATATGTTTAAATGACGCGCGACCAAGCGCTGGGGCTAAGCCCCAGCCCGGTCGCGGCCCAAACCAACCCACATTCAAATTCAAATATAAATTGAACCATATACATATTAAACAATGCACGATGGCGCGCTGGTTGGCAACTCCTTGCCAAGTCATTCCCCTACCCGGAGGTCGCGGGGTCGACTCCTGCTAATGACAAACTTTTAACCCAAACAACGAGTGACACGTGGCGCCCACGGATTGGGCCACGTGTCAACATACCATTAGCCACCAAAAAGGACATGTGTCAAACTCTCATTCGACCACATCTTCCAATCAACAACAGCCACGTCACCACATGTCACATCAGCGTACGGTCGTACGACCCTGCCACGTCATCTTGTACGGATTGTACAGTGAGCATCCTTTTTTTTCCTATTTGACATTCCAAACAGATTGTAATATCTCTCGCTCCCGACATTCGTTTGAGACGAAACGAGTTGTGTTGGGTTCGCAACAACGAGGCCTACGCTCTCGTCCGGTTTGAAGCGATTCCGAGCACTTTGAATTTTTGAGCAAAATTTGATCCCCTGATCAATCAAAGGGCAATGTATATGCAGAAATAGTCCTGCGATGAACCACTCCCTATGTTTCTCATCTGGAATCAAGAAATCCAACCGATACTTTAAGATCTTGATCTCTTTCACCTCTGTAATACATTGTGACTCGGACTTTGGCTTCTGGAATTATTTCAACAAGGCTTTCATGATGTCTGCTAATGTTATGGTTTTTCCCCTACGTACATTGGAATGATACATCATATACCATAGTAATGAACGTTCTTTGAACGTTGTTTCCAACTCCGCAATCTTTGCATCATAATCTTGGACATTATTCATTATCCATATCGCTTCACAAACAAACAAATGTTGTTCTAGGTCTAATAAGCCTGCTCCATGAAAAATAGGCATTCTCAATGTGAGGTCTACTCCCGACATCGTGTATTGCACGACATTCTTCCTTGGTGACACTAACTAATTCTAACTTGGCGTACTACTTCCACTACATTGACTACATTTACTGCTATCCTTACTTCCCTCACTAACGAAAAGTGACAAAATTTCATATCTTACCTCAGTTCTTGGAGACACACACGGGGTTGTGGCTTCGACATAGAGTCTGGCCTGAGTAGAATTTAACAGATATTCTTCTACCGGAATGAGTTGATGGTATTCCCTTTCTGTGCGCAAAATCTCCTCAATTTGGGGGACAAAAATCTTTATATTTCTATTACTTCTAAGTATTTTTGCTATCAAATGTTTAGTAACATTTGAGTATTGTTGGTACAATGATCATTATGTAAATGCTCACCGTTTATTACTAATGATGCACTTATTTACAAGATGAAATTGGTCTCTTCTAGGAGATGTTATTGGTTGTTGTCTTTTTCCCAGGAAGGTTACCTTGTAAATTCCATGGAAGTTACCATGGAAATGTTCTTAGTTTTTTTTTTTTTTTGAGTAGGTTATCATGGAGGAATAATTGTCACAACACAAGAAAAGTGTTGTCCTTTTTTTTTGTTCTTGTTCTTGTTCCAGGAAGGTCACATGTGATAGCTATGAGAGGGAGCTATAGTGATGGTTGCAGGTGGCAACAAATTATATGGTATCTATTTTGAGACATGGAGCAGACTATCCAAACATTGAGTTGTATACCTGACAATATACATCCATATACCGAAGGCAAAAATGACGATGTTAGAACCTTCTGGAAAGAAGGATATTTTTGTGGGATACAGAGTGTTCCACACAAAGATTGATAGTGAGGAGAAAAAGGATTTGTAGGATGATCATATAGTTCATTTATTCACTCTTTAGATCATCAGGAAGAGTCAGTAAAGCTAGAAGGGCTAGTGGATCGAACCAAAGACGTGGCAATGACCAGTTAGAGTCCAACATGGCTTCATGATACTTTGCAGGATGCAGTGAGACGTTCAGTTCTTTGTGAAACTCAGAGTTTCTTGAGTAACATAGAGTCACTATTATGAGGAGGAGCAGGTGGCTCCACCAATGGTGAGGTAAATGGCCCCACCAAGTACCAACTCACAGGGAGCTATACTTCATAGGGAGTCATCCCTCAAGATCCAGGAAGGAGGATCAACCTTCCAGGACATTTCATAGGAGATCAAACTTCAGAGGAAGTCAGTATATGTAGAGGGAGAAGATGGCTCCAAAGATTGTACAAACTCAGAGGGAGTCAAACTTTAAAAAGAGAAAGAGACCACACAATTTTTCTAGCTATGTGGCGTTGATGAGTAAGATCATTGATTTAGAACCTTCCACTTATGAGGACGCTGCAAAGTAGCAAGTGTGGAAGGATTCTCTGATGGAAGAGTATGAATCCATCATGAATAATGATGTGTGGGAATTGGTTCTGAGACAAGAAGGGAAGTCAATAGTGACTTCCAAGTGGATCTACAAGATCAAGCATGCTGCAGATGGCAGCATAGAGAAGTACAAAGCTATATTTGTGGCTAGAGGATTCTCCCAAAAAGAGGGAGAATATTATCACGAGACAATTGCTCCAGTAGGTAGAAGTGTACATAGAGAAACCACAAGGTTTTGTGATCTATGGGAAGGAGTCCCATGTTTATTGAAGAAATCTTTGTATGGGCTTAAGCAGGCACCCAGGACATGGTATGAAAGAATAGACATTTATTTGATGATCTTGGGGTTTACCAAGAGTGATGCAGATCCCAACCTTTACTACAAGGTTGAATATGGTTTTCCAGTGATATTAGTATTATATGTGGATGACATGTTTCTTATAGGGGATGAGAAGCTCATAGATGGGTGCAAGAGGGAACTCACTTCAAAGATTGAAATGAAGGATATGGGTTCGATGCACTATTTATTGGGATTAGAAGTGTGGAAAAAATCATATGAGATATTCCTTAACCACACCTATGGTTATGAAATTATACAGTTGAGATCCTACAAAGATTTGGGATGATGGACTGCAAGTCCATGGCCACACCTATGGTTACGAATCTGAAGCACTTGAGTGATTCTTATTCATATTTGGTTGATCCCATGATGTACAGACAATTTATCATATCCTTGATGTATATGGTTAACACTAGGCCGAATATATGCTTTGCAATGAACACATTGAGTCAGTACATGGTTGAGCCTATACATGTACATTTGGTAGAAACAAAGCATGTGTTGAGGTACCTGTTATTAAATTTGGCAGCATCGATAGTCATTCTCCAGTGAGAAAGCCATATGGGCCACCCTGAGGCTAGCTAGGGAGATTTGGAGAATCAACCAATCTTTTGAGGTAATGACAAAATCCAGGGGGAACGTACAAACTCTGTGAGCATAGACAGTCTAGTGCAAAAATCAGGGGGAACGTACAACCTCTGTGACCATAGACAGACTAGTGCAAAAGTCAGGGGGAATGTACAACCTCTATGATCCTAGTCAAGCCTTGTGAGCCATGAGCAAAAGTCAAGGCATCTAGAATTTTTTTAGGTTTAATATAAAATTCATGTGAGCTAGAAACAAACGATATTCCTAATATTGCAAATGATATAAATGTATTGATCTAGTGCGTTGGCACATGTAACATTATCCACCATGAAGAGAAATTTGATTTTTCTTGTAAATAGTGAAGTTGTAATTGAAGTCTCAAGTCTAGTTCTATTTTTGAACTAAAGTGTAATGTTTTGTTGTAACTGAAGTCTCAAGTCTAGTTCTATTTTCAAACTAAAGTGTAATGTTGAGTTGTAACTGAAGTCTCAAGTCTAGTTCTATTTTTTGAACTAAAGTGTAAAGGTGAGTTAAACAAAGCATGCTTTCACACCTCTATTTTGAGTCATCTCCACTTCTCCTCCATTACTTTATAAGCAGAGATCGATCCCCTCTCCTCTACAGAATTTCTATGCAGGGTAAAGGTGAAGCATTAAAGGCTTCTATATAGAGGCACATATAGAGGCAACAAACAGTGTTGTAGAGACAACATAAAGAGGCAGCCATAACAGTGTTGTACAGAGGTACATATCAATGCTAAAGAGGCAACCATAATAGTGTTGTACATAGGTACACATCAATGCCAAAGAGGCAGCCATAACAACATTGTACAGAGGTACATATCAGTGCTAAAGAGGCAGCCATATCAGTGATGTACATAGGTACATATCAGTGCTAAAGAGGAAACCATAACAGTGTTGTACATAGGTGCATATCAGCGCTAAAAAGGCATCCATATCAGTGTTGTACAAAGGTACATATTAGCGCTAAAGAGGCAGCCATAACAATGTTGTACAGAGGTACATATGAGCACTAAAGAGGCAGTCATATCAATGTTGTACAAAGGTACATACTGTTGAATTTTCAATGAGATGTGGCTCATGCATTTAATTAAATTTTATGTTTATCTTTTAACTTGAACCATAACTACAATAGAAAAACAAGATCACAAGAAGAATAACCATGCACAAGAACACAAGAAATATCCTAGGAAACCCTTCTCAACAAGGGAATACAACCTAGCCAATCCTTTTCTATATTCTTTAAGAGAAAAACCTCCCACACCATCACCAAATCTAGCACACAAGAGGGTGATGCAATTATCATAATTTCATACCACAACTTCTAAAATCATGAGATTGTACAATGTTAAGTGTGCTTCCTCAATGGGGATTCACCTTTATTTATATAAGACTTGTCACATCAAATGATGTGTCCTTTGGCACAATAGGGTCGACCTCAATAAATCAAAATATAATTAATAATTACCATATTAATTATATTTTACATTAATTATCTTTTATATTAATTATCTTTTACATTAAGGTGGGATCGACCTGTACCCTTTACATTACAAATAGTGTTACAGGTGTTAGCGATATTTCTTGTTAGCAATATCATCTAGCGCCATAGGCGAAAGCTCCACAGAAGGGCTTCATCGGCATATCGGGAATCGGGATATCGGAGATCCCATGCACAAGGAGTTCGTGCATTTTGAAACCGCGAATCCCGGAACTCCGATGGGGAGTTGGACTGCGGTCACATGGAGCAATGGTCACATTGACCAGGATTTATAGCCAGCAGGGGAAAATGCACAAAGGAGCGCATCGGGGATCGGTATATCGTGAGTCCTGAGGACTTGCACATTTCGACATCAAAAATTCTGAAACCCCGACAACGGAGTATAAGGCTACGGTCTTATAGGGAGGCGGTCACGTGGACCAGGCGCAGCCAAAGGGCTAAGGCCGAAGCGTATCGGGGATTAGAGGATCGATATTCCTAAGGACAGGCGTGCGTTGACATTGCAAACGCCGAAACCCCGATAGGAGTGGAATAAAGTCGCGGTCACGAGGATTGGTCATATGAGCGGGCGTTGAGCCGGGAGGGCCAGTACGTGGAAGCGCTCATCGGAGAATCGGGGATCGGGGATTCACGAGGACAGTGGTTGGTGGCAGCGGAAAGTCTAAAACCCCAAAACCCCGATATAGAGTCAGGGATCACCACGGCTAGGTGCAAAGGCCGAGAGGAAAGTCAGAAGGACCTGTGGATCGGGTTTGCACAGTGATTCCCGAAAGGAATCTAAAGAGCCACTTCGGCTCAGAAGAGGGGATTTAAAACGATCCTGAGAGAAGGAAGGCACAACGATGTCTCAGGTACCGATTCAATGTGGGCTAAATCCCAGTAGCTACCAGGATTGAATGAAGAAAAGAGAGGGTGGTTGAGGCCTCGCCTCAATCATTAATTGCACGGCATGGAGGGTCTGACCAGCAGTCTGCTCAGGAGGGTCCTGTGTACCCATTCTTCCAGAGAAGCCAGGCCCGATTTCGCGACCAGTCGGAGGAAGTCTGCACATGCTAGCTCGGCATTTAAATGGCTCAGCTACTCCCCTTGCTGAAGCCATGCGCAGTTAAGATGGCACATGTCATGGGCGCACGATCGTCCAGTCTGCATGCGCAGACTGTCAGAAGGCATGCAGACGCAAAGTTTTAATGCAGCTGCTCGTTCCCGCTGCTGATGTTTTGGTTTTTGGTTATATGTAGGCATTTTTTCCATTTTGTAGGGGATCGATGGTTGATCTGAGCTCCCGGTTGTAAAAGATTTAATGACGCACTGTAATTTTGGTCATGTATATACTTTTGAGACTTCTTGCTTAATGAATGCCAGTTTCCTTTTTACGTCTTTGTTATACTGTGTTAGAACAGCTCGGAATTGGAGGATCCAGTCGAGCTGCAGCCGTTATAGGATGATGTTGTCCTGGATCACTTTGATAGATGCACCGTTTCTAATCGGTTCTTGTGACTTTCCCATCCCTGAGTGACTTGGAATTGGCGGATCCAGTCAAGTCCCCTTTCAGTTCCTTGAGACCATGAACCAAGAGGATCTTGCTTTCAGAGTCTTTCTTCTGCAAGTTGTTGTAAGCCTATTGCCCAACGTCGTTTGTTCACCCTCCTTATCAATTCTTCCACCTATTCACTCTTTAATCAACTCACTGGCTGAAGTTAAGTCGAGACTTCCTTTGTTACTTACGTCCCAAACACAGTCCCTGAGTTAGAGTAATATCCCCTTGAGTCTTTATCTCCATTTGATCACCCATCTATTAAACCGTGACATAAAAATTGATGGGCGTTGGGCTCTGCTCTTGCAAGCAATCCAGGAGTGACTTCCAGCGCTAACATTTCTGGCGCCATTGCCGGGGATGAAGTTGAATATTTTTCCTGGGCAGAACGACAACGATTAACTGATTCTGAAGGTGCATCAGATATCATAATTATCAAGATTGCTACTGTGCACCTGGCGACTCCATTGTTTCCACTTTATTGTTTCAGTTGTGGCCACTATTGGCACACCTGAAAGCTGACCCAAAAGAGCTTTCTCGAGAAGGTTTCAGCGGCTACTTTCTCAGCCTGAGAAGTTTCCTGGGGTAACGACAATGTTTAGATCTGGCCTTTGATGGTGAACAAGGACCAGACACACTTGAAGTTGCGCATCCTTCACCTGGCGACTCCATGATTCGAGGATCGATTGGCGACTCCACTGGTTCGATATGGATAAAATTCTGGCTCAAAGGTTTGCTTTCTGTGACTTTTCCCAGATAGTTGGTTTTCCTAATGCGCTTCCTGATAGGGACATCTGGGAAGATTTCCTCCCTGAATTTCATGCAAAGGATTGGGAGGAACCAGCTGAGCATTTACTGGACTTCCATGAAGCTATTCACCGACACCATATCACGCATGAGGATGTCCAGATTAAGCTTTTCCGGTATTCATTAAAAAGAGTTGCTCTCGATTGGTGTCGATCTCTTCCCTCTGCAAGCATCTGTTCTCTAGCAGGTTTTCATACAGCTTTCAATTCATTTTGTAAAGAATACTTTCCAGCTGTTCGTTTGTATGAAAGGTGTTGTGAGGATTTTTCTTTGCTTCATAAAGCCTCTGCTGGCCCTGAAGATCATGTCCATGACCAGGTCTTTACTGTGGAGGAAATAATCTGTCGTGAAAGTATAGAGGTGTTGAATGATATTGGTGGTGTTAACTCGAGGATGGAAGAATCTGACATCATATCGGATGCGTCCCCTCTTTTAGATGTTTGTGAAGATCAACACGCCTCTTATGAAGATTATGAGTTTGCAGAGCAGACGTGGTCCGTGGTAGATGGCTCACCTAAATGTCGGGTTGAAGCAGATATTCCTAGCAACCCTGTTTCTGAGGGCGGAGACCGTCCCGTTTGTAAAGAAGAGATTATTGTGGAAGAAGTTTCCCCTCTTTTTCTCCAGGGGGTTTCTCACGATATATGTTTATCTGGGATTAAAGAGAAAAAGATTACGTGTGAGAAGCCAGAACCAGTAGGTCCCACTGTCCCTAAAACAGATTTATTTTTACCCGGGATCATTGTTTTGGAGGAGGATCATAACCATGTAGGCCTGCCCCTTTTTGATGAATATTATAGTGATGATGAGTTACAAGCTTATCCTGCAGATGATCACTATGAAGTCACTGAAGAGCCAGTCGGCAAGAAAAACCACCCCATGGTCCCTATTTATGATGAATATGGATCGGACCTGGGGAAGAGCCAAGAAGAAGAGGAAAAAGAACCAGAGGGGCAATCTGCCCTTTGTTCAGAGCCAGTCAGTGAGCAGACACCTTCTGAGATCAGCAAGCCTACGTCAGTTATTCACCCGCCTGTGGTTATCAGAGACATTCGGCCGCATGTGAATAACTGTGTCACAAAAGAGGTTGCCTGTCACCAATTTTCCGGGACTGGCCACTCATTTTATGACCCTGTCAGCGAGTATATGGAGTGGCATTTCCCCTATGCCTTGGAGCCTCCCTATTTCATCTTAACTTCAGCCAGTGAGGAGAAGTTGAAGAGTGTAGTCGTTCTTCTGTCATGGTTACACTATCTGCTGGTGATTATCTACAGAAGGAAGGAGCTTCTATCCAGGAAGCTTCTTGAATGGCTATGGTGGAAGTTTTCTTTTACCTAGCCCATGTAAAATATCTTATTAGCATTAGGATTGTATATAAATAAGCTCCTTTGAGCATGTAGCTTTATTTTGTTTCTTCTATTTTTCGGCCTGTATTTTCAGCAGCGGGATGTTTTCAACATGACTCCATAGCCCAACAGCAAGGCACTGAAGCTGCGGAATGAGTTCTTAGAGCATCACAGGGACGACTCTATCCCCCATGGAGGCAAATGCTAGCGATATTTATTATTAGCAATATCATCTAGTGCCATAGGAGAAATCTCCACAGAAGGGATTCATCAGTATATCGGGAATCGAGATATCGGAGATCCCGTGCACAAGGAGTTCATGCATTTTGAAACCGCGAATCCCGGAACTCCGATGGGGAGTTGGACTGCGGTCACATGGAGCGATGGTCACATTGACCAGGAGTTATAGCCAGCAGGGGAAAACGCACAAAGGAGCGCATTGGGGATCGGTATATCGCGAGTCCTGAGGACTTGCACATTTCGACATTAAAAAGTCTGAAACCCCGACAACGGAGTATAAGGCTACAGTCTTATAGGGAGGCAGTCACGTGGACCAGGCACAGCCAAAGGGCTAAGGCCGAAGCGCATCGGGGATCGGAGGATCGAGATTCCTAAGGACAGGCGCGCGTTGACATTGCAAACGCCGAAACCCCGATAGGAGTGGAATAAATTCGCGGTCACGGGGATTGGTCATATGAGCGGGAGCTGAGCCGGGAGGGCCAGTACGTGGAAGTGTTCATCGGAGAATCGGGGATCGGGGATTCACGAGGACAGTGGTTGGTGGCAGCGGAAAGTCTGAAACCCCGAAACCCCGATATAGAGTCAGGGATCACCACGGCTAGGTGCAGAGGCCGAGAGGAAAGTCAGAAGGACTTGTGGATCGGGTTTGCACAGTGATTCCCGAAAGGAATATAAAGAGTCGCTTCGGCTCAGAAGAGGGGATTTAAAATGATCCTGAGAGCAGGAATGCACGGCGATGTCTCAGGTACCGATTCGATGTGGGCTAAATCCCAGTAGCTGCCAGGATTGAATGAAGAAAAGAGAGGGTGGTTGAGGCCTCGCCTCAATCATTAATTGAACGACATGGAGGGTCTGACCAGCAGTCTGCTCAGGAAGGTCCTGTGTACCCATTCTTCCAGAGAAGCCAGGCCTGATTTCGCGACCAACCGGAGGAAGTCTGCACACGCTAGCTCAGCATTTAAATGGCTCAGCTACTCCCCTTGCTGAAGCCATGCACAGTTAAGATGGCATCTGTCATGGGCGCACGATCGTCCATTCTGCATGCACAGACTATCAGAAGGCATGAAGACGCAAAGTTTTAATGCAGCTGCTCGTTCCCGCTGTTGATGTTTTGGTTTTTGGTTATATGTAGGCATTTTTTCCATTTTGTAGGGGATCGATGGTTGAGCTAAGCTCCTGGTTGTAAAAGCTTTAATGAAGCACTGTAATTCTGGTCATGTATAGACTTTTGAGACTTCTTGCTTAATGAATGCCAGTTTCCTTTTTACGCCTTTGTTATACTGTGTTAGAATAGCTCGGAATTGGAGGATCCAGTTGAGCTGCAGCCGTTATAGGGTGATGTTGTCCTGGATCACTGTGATAGTTGCGCCATTTCTAATCGGTTCTTGTGAGTTTCCCATCGCTAAGTGACTTGGAATTGGCGGATCCAGTCAAGTCCCCTTTCAGTGCCTTGAGACCCTGAACCAAGAGGATCTTGCTTTCAGAGTCTTTCTTCTGCAAGCTGCTGTAAGCCTGTTGCCCAAAGCTGTTTGTTCACCCTCCTTATCAAGTCTTCCACCTATTCACCCTTTAATCAACTCACTGGCTGAAGTTAAGTCGAGACCTCCTTTGTTACTTATGTCCCAGACACAGTCCCTAAGTTAGAGTAATATCCCCTTGAGTCTTTATCTCCATTTGATCACCCATCTATTAAACCGTGACATAAAAACTGATGGGCGTTGGGCTCTGCTCCTGCAAGCAATCCAGGAGTAACTTCCAGCGCTAACAACAGGTAAGTCTGACTCTTGAACAATATAGCAAGGGATATCATACACCCACTAGTGTTCAACCACTAGGGGCACATCCATCTATTCTCAACCACATGGATGTATCTCTATCTCACTACATCTCACAAGAGAACCACACTCACTAGTGCTCAGCCACTAGGATCACGTTCACCTGTGCTCATCCACAGGCACGTCCAACTCAACATATCTTCTTTCTCACTGCGTTACACATGCGAGATATTTGGAGTTCATCATCTCAAATCTCTTCTCAGAGGAGACTAATACATCGTTTCATCTCTGTCTCAGAATGATGCACCCAGCTCATAGGATTTCACACGTTCACATGTGTTAAGCCATAGGCACATCCAACTCAGCAGATCTTATTTCTCACTGTGTTACACAGGAGAATCATCTGGAGTTCATCTCAACTCTTTGCAAGGAGGAGGGCAGCACAACGTTCTAGTTCTGCCTCAGATAGGAACCACACACCTAACTCGGGGGCTCTCTCTCAGGCCTGTGTCCTGGAGGATGTCTCACGCAGATGTAATCATCAACACATACCAATGCTAAAGAGGCAGCCATATCAATGTTGTAGATCAACGTATAGAGGCGCATATCAATCAATTAGAGGTAGTTTCAACAGCTCATGTCAGAGCTGATATATATCAGTCTTTGAAAGCAACTAGGATACATCTATATCATCAAGCTCTCTTAGGTCTCTGTCAGGTCAGAGTCAACTTGACAAGATCTTTAAGAGCAGGGTTTTCATGGTGGATGTTTGTAAGTGATATTACATTATTAATGCAATAAAGGAATATCGTTTGTCGGGGTTTTCTCCATGTACAAGGTTTCCTCAAGGTATATGTGTTGTTGATACGCAAGCTTACGTATCTACATGATTATTGTTATTCAATTATGATTCTACATTCTTGAAATGTATTACGCTGGAATCAAAGTGTTGAAGAATTCAAAAAAATAATCCACATAAGAAATGAAGCTCAAAATTTAACATGGTATTAGAGCTTAGGGTGTGTTAATCTTGTTGAAGTGCAACAACAGGTACACACAGATCCAAACAAGTTGGATTAAGTTTCCAGTGTGATGTCCATGGCATCCTCGATTTCAGTCAGGGTTGAGGATAGGCTCGAAAGAGCTTCCAACTTCAATGTGTGGAAGCTCCAGATAACAAATATCTTGGAGGAGAATGAACTTGAGTAGTATGTGACCACAGTGGTGGAGGAACCTACTACTAATGTAGGGAGAGAAGCTTTCAGGAAAAGTCAAGAAAAGTCCAAGCGAATAATATTTGACTTAGTCAAAGATAGTATAATGCCGACAATGACTTCGTTAATGATTGCCAAGGACTATATGGATACCTTGGTGAATCTGTATGAGAAACATGCTCCAAGTCAGAAGAGGACACTTAAGCATAAGATTAAGTATTTGAAGATGGAGAAAGGTGAATCAGTAACATCTTTTTGTTCCAAAATATCCCAGATAAGATATCAACTTCTAGTCATAGGTGTCATAGTGAACGATGATGATTTAGTACAAGCTAGATTTGATGGTATTCCTTCTTCATGGGATACCTTTTTATCCAGTGTAAGTGGGAGAGAGATTCAACCCACATTTGAGAGGTTATGGCATGATTGCCTCCAGGAGGAGAGTCTCCCTACTACCAGGAGTGATCCAACCAAAGAAGAGTATTCAGCATTAGCATCAAGATTCAAGGGAAAGAAGAAAGACACTTTCCGGAAAGGCTCTCAAAGGAAGCCAAACTCCAAAGGTACGTTCAAAGGCGAGAGTATTGATACATCTAAGATTAAATGCTTTGGTTGTAATATGTTGGGTCGTTTTGATAAAGATTGTTGGTTTAGAAAGAAATATCCAAGGAAAATGAAACATCATGTCTCAACTGTTGAGGATGATGAATCCAAAAGAAAACAAAAAATTCCTTCTAATGAGAAAGAAAATAGAAAAGAATATTACTTGGTTTTTTCCTTATCCAGTTCAATTTTCATAGGGCCGAATTTTTTTTTAGTAGATAGTGGTGCATCAAAGCACATGACATGGTACAAGGAGATCCTTTTAGATTTCAAGACAAAATATTTTGCAGAGCAGGTTGAGCTTGGGGATAACAAATGTTACAAGATAGAGGGAGTAGGATCTATCTCCTTCAGATTGGAATCTGGGGTTAGACTTCATGTTGATGAAGTATTATATGTTCCAGGGCTAAAGGAGAATCTACGAAACCCTTGAGGACAAGGGATATTGGGTGATATTTAAATACAAGAAGGCACTATTGTGGTCTAAAGGTATCCACTTAAGTACAATAGAACCCATTGGTACTCGCAGAGGAGGACTGTACGTCATGATAGGAGAGTTAATTCAGGCATTGGCTCATGATGCGACTAGCTCCAGTGAGTTATGGCATAGAAGACTTGGACATCTTCATTACAAAGCACTTCTAGATCTACAAAACATGGTATGTGGCATGCCCTCTATTTCTCTTAGTAAAAATGAAATTTGTAAACATTGCATTCTAGGTAAAAATATAAAAAAATCATTTCCTAGTAGTGACAACAGAGCTCGGGGCATCTTAGATCTGGTTCATTCTGATGTGTGTGGTCCCATGTCATCTCCCTCACTTAGTGGTTGTTTGTATTATGTCATTTTTATTGATGGTTACTCAAGAAAATGTTGGATATATTTTCTTAAAGCTAAAAGTGACACATTTGATAAATTCAAAGAGTATAAAGCCTTTATTGAGAAGCAGAAAGGGAAATGCATCAGAACCCTTAGAATAGAGTATTTCTACAAATCAACAGGATGCAAGAGACAGTTGACCGTGCCATATAACTCTCAACAAAATGGAGTTGTTGAGAGGAAAAACAAGACAATTTGTGAGGCAGCGAAAGCAATGATGTTTGACCAGGATCTGCCAAATTCTTTATGGGAAAAAGCTACCTCCATTGTCATGTATATTCAGAACAGGGGTCCACATGCTATCTTAAAGGACAAGACTCCTGAAGAGCTCTTCTCAGGGATCAAAATTTAAGTAGGGCATCTAACGATATTTGGGTGTCCTATGTATATTCATGTCCCTAAGGAAAAGAGGACAAAGATGGAACCCTCGGGCAAGAAATGGGTTTTTGTGGGGTACAATGAGAATACAAGGCTTATAAGATATATGTACCAGGTTAGAGACATATAGATTTAAGTAGAGATGTGACTTTCCATGAGGAAGTCACATTCAAGAAATCTAGAGAGCTTCAACAGGAATAAGAAGCAGTTCAACCAGCTTCACCCTCTTCTGAAAATGACGAGCCAGATGATAAGAGGGAGGAGCCTCACGAACGGCCAAGTAATGAGCCCCTAGAACCTATTGAAGAGTTATAAATAACTCTTGAAGAACCTCCAACCAAAAGGAAACCAGGGTGTCTTAAAGAAACAGTGCAAGAAGCGAAAAGGATAGTTTCTCCCAAAGGAACTTTCAGAGAAAGTAAGAGGCCTCACAGGTTTGGAGGATATGTTGCATTGATGAGCAACATCAGTGATTTCAAACCTTCTTCATTTGAAGAAGCAGATAAATTAAAAGTATGGAAGGATTCCATGCTTGAGGAATACAGGTCTATTCTAAAGAACAATGTTTGGGACATTGTGTTGAGGCCAAAGGAAAAATCAGTGGTCTCTTCCAAATGGATCTATAATATCAAACATGCAGCTGATGAGAGTGTGGAAAAGTTCAAAGAAATATTTGTAGCTAGAGGCTTCACTGAGAAAGAAGGAATCAACTACAAAGATACTTTTTCCCCTGTAGCTAGGTATACCTCCATTCAAACTATTATTGCATTAGCTTCAGTTCTTGGTTGGAAGCTACATCAGATGGATGTAAAAACAACATTTTTGAATGGAAGTATTGAACAAGAGGTCTTTGTGGAACAACCAGATGGTTGTGTATTGCATAACAAAGCCACTCATGTATGCAATCTAAGGAAGGCCTTGTATCGTCTTAAGCAAGCTCCCAGAGTTTGGTATGACAGGATTGATGGCTTTATTAAAAGCCCGAGATTTCAAAAAAGTGATGTTGATGCAAATCGGTACTTCAAGGTAAGAGGTAACCAACCTATTATACTAATCATGTATGTTGATGATATATTTCTAACAGAAGATGAAGGGTTGATAGCCTGGTGTAAGAGGGAGATAACCTTAGAATTCAATATTAAAAACTTAGGCTTGATGCATTACTTCCTAGGATTGGAAGTGTGGCAAAGACAGGGCAAGATATTTCTGGCACAAGGAAAATACACAATGGATGTACTAAAGAGGTTTGGCATGATGGATTGCAAATCCATGTCTATTTCGATGGTTACCAACCTAAGGAAGCTGCATGATTTTGATTCAGGTTCATATTTGGTGGATCCCACCATGTATAAGCAGTTGATTGGATCATTGATGTAGATGATCCACACAAGACCAGATATATGCTATGCAATGATTGTAATGAGACAGTTCATGACTGAACCGAGACAAAGACATTGGGTGGTAGCAAAGCACATCTTGAGATATCTCAAAGGGACCATTACTTATGGTCTGAGATATACATCCAGTGGTGGTTTATTTATGCATGGGTATGCAGTTGTTGACTAGGAAGGAAGCCCAGTGGATCAGAAGAGTACTTTCAGATACTACTTTAGTTTAGGATCTGTTATGATCTCTTGGTCAAGAAGGAAATAGGGTCCATTGCATAGAGTACAACAGAGGTTGAGTACATTGCAGTAAGTGATGCTAGCAAGGAAGCGGTATGACTCAAAAAATTGGTCTCTGGGTTGTTTGGTGAAAATATCGAGACGATGGTGGTTCACTTTGATAATCAAAGTTTCATGAAACTGGCAGAGAACCCATTATTTCACATCAAGTCAAAACATATTGACATGAAGTACCACTACATCCAAGACTTGGTCCAGAGAAAAACTATAAAGTTCCAGTACATAACCACGAGCGAGTAGGTAGTTGATATCCTGACCAAGCCTCTGACCTCGAGACAGTTTGTGCAGCTAAGAGGCAAGCTTGGTGTGGCTGAGAATGACTCCCTTGCTAAGAGGGAGTGTTAAATTTGGCAGCATCGACAGTCCTTCTCCAATTAGAGGCCATATGGGCCACCCTAAGGCTAGCCATTGAGATTTGGAGAATCAACCAGTCTCATGAGGTATTGAAAAAATCTAGGGGGAACGTACAACCTCTGTGAGTCAAACCAAAAGTCAGTACGAACAAGATGATATGTAATTCTAATGCAAAATTCAGGGGGAACGTACAACCTCTGTGAGCATAGACAGTCTAGTGCAAAAGTCAGGGGGAACGTACAACCTCTATGAGAATAAACATACTAGTGAAAAAGTCAGGGGGAATGTACAACCTCTGTGAGCCTAGTCAAGCCTTGTGAGCCATGAGAAAAAGTTCTAGTAAAAGTTAGGTTGAATATAAAATTCCTATGAGCTAGAAACAAACGATATTCCTAATATTGCAAATGATATAAATGTATTGATCTAGTGCGTTGGCACGTGTAACATTATCCACCATGAAGAGAAATTTGTTTTGCCTTATAAAGAGTCGAGTTGTAACTGAAGTCTCAAATCTAGTTCTATTTTCGAACTAAAGTGTAATGTTGAGTTGTAACTGAGGTCTCAAGTCTAGTTCTATTTTCGAACTAAAGTGTAATGTTGAATTGTAACTGAAGTCTCAAGCCTTGTTCTATTTTTCAAACTAAAGTGTAATGTTGAGTTAAGTAAAGCATGCTTTCACACGTCTATTTCGAGTCCTCTCCACTTCTCCTCAATGTTGTAGAGACAACATAAAGAGGTATCCATAATAGTGTTGTACAGAGGTAGATATCAATGCTAAAAGAGGCAGCCATAACAGTGTTGTACAGAGGTACATATCAACGCTAAAGAGGCAGCCATATTTGTGTTGTATAGATGTACATGTCAACACTAAAGAGGCAACCATAATAGTGTTGTACATAGGTACATATAAGCGCTAAAGAGGCAGCCATAAAAGTGTTGTACAGAGGAACATATCAGCACTAAAGAGGCAACCATAACAGTGTTGTATAGAGGTACATATCTACACTAAAGAGGCAGCCATATCGGTGTTGTACAGAGGTACATATCAGTGATAAAAAGGAAACCATATCAATGTTGTAGATCAACATATAGAAGCAGCATATAGAGGTGCATATCAGTTAATTAGAGGCAGTTTCAACATCCCATATTAGAGCCAATATATCTCAGTCTTTGAAAACAACTAGGATACATCTATATCAACAAGGTCTCTTAGGTCTCTGTCGGGTTAGAGTCAACTTGGCAAGCTCTTTAAGAGAAAAAATTTCATGGTAGATATTTGTAAGTGATCTTACATTATTAATGTTATAAATGAATATCGTTTGTTGGGGTTTTTCTCCTTGTACAGGGTTTCCCCAGGGTATATGTGTTGTTGATGTGCATGCTTATGTATCTACATGATTATTTATATTCATTAATGATTCTATATTGTTGAAATGTATTAAGTTGGAATCAAAGTGTTGACGAATTCAAAGAAATAATACGCATAAGAAATCAAGCTCAAAATTTAACACCTGCGTGATATGGTTGGATATGGAATCATATATGTATCGGACAATAAAGTAAAGATGGAAGGTTATACAAACTCTAACTGGACGTAGAGTGCAGTGGATAGGAAAAGCACATCAAGATGTTGCTTCAGTTTGGGATTATGTATGATCTCATGGCTGAGCAGAAAACAGTCGTCAATGGCACTCAATACAACAGAGGAAGAATATATAGCAACCATTGTTGCAAGTTGTCAAGCAGTGTGGCTTCGAAATTTGCTTGCAAGGTTATTTGATTTGGGGCTATTTAAAGATGTGAATAAAACAAGCTTGACATGATGCAAAATGTCCACCATCGTTGAGAGGGAGTTTTGATGTTTCTCCTACAACGGGAAGATACTCTCCCTTTGGCTAAGGGTTTCCAAGATCATTCATGTGAAGTGATTGAGGGTGTAATGAGTAGCCTGGTACAAGTCTTTCCAACTCCATGTGAAGTGGCTAGGTGTGATTGGAACTTGTAGTGTGGTCTTGCCTACACCATGCAAGGTGGTTAGGTGTGATTGGGACCATGGCATAGCCTTTCCTAAGCCATGTGAAGTGGCTAGGTGTGAATGGGGATATGGTGGTAGTATTTCCCATACCATGTGAAATGGATGGGTGCGATTGGGACTACTAGAAGAGGAGAAACATCATAGAAACTTGTAGTGCAGTCTTGTGACTATGGTAGTAGTCTTTCCTATACCATGTAAAATGGATGGTTGTGATTGGGACTACTAGGAGAGGAGAAAAATCATTGATACTTGCAACGTAGTACTGAGACTATGGTGGTAGTCTTTCCCATGCCATGTGAAATGGATGGATGTGATTGGGACTATTAGAGAAGAACATCATGGAAGAATACATCTCTCTCTAAGAGGGAGTGTTGATGTTTTGTAGCAGTGGGAGGTAGTCCCTCCTAAACAACTTTTCTTAGAGAGGAATATTCCAAGAAGTCAAAGGAAGACCATTTAACAGTTGAAGAACACCCCGAAAGAGAAGTCGGCCCACAGGAAAATAATAAAGTGGAAATAGAATTTCCAAGAAGAGAAGTCAACCCACAGGAAAATAATAAAGTGAAAATAGAATTTCTAGGAAGAGAAATCGACCCACAGGAAAATAATAAAGTGGAAATATAATTTCGAGGAAGAAAATCTAGTCCCACCTAAGTGACTAAAATAGTATAAATAAAGGTGATGCCTTACTCATTTTAACACAAAACGACCCACAGGAAAATAATAAAGTGGAAACAGAATTTCTGGGAAGAGAAGTCAGCGCACAGGAAAATAATAAAGTGGAAATATAATTTCCAGGAAGAGAAGTCAATCCCACCTAAGTGACTGAATTAGTATAAATAAAGGTGACGCCTTGCTCATTTTAACACACAAAACTCATCATCTCAGTAAGGAAAAGAAGGTGCACGTCTGAGGAGACGCTACAATTGGGGTTCTTGGTGGTTTCTCTTGTGCGCTATGTTGATGATTGCAGCTATGTGAGACATTCTCCAGCTTACAAACCTCTGATATGTGGATCATTGCAGTCATGTGAGATATTCTCCAGCTTACAAACCTGAGAGAAATCCCCTGAAGAGGGTGTGTGGTTCCTATCTGAGACAGATCTGGAACATAGATATGACCTCCTCTATTCAGAGAGTTGAGAAGAGCTCCAGATGATTATCCTATGGGAAAGACAATCTGTTGAGTTAGACGTGTCTGTGGCTAAGCACAAGGTGAGCGTGTGAAATCACAAAGTGTTGGGTGCATCGTCATGAGAACAGAAAAGAAGATGATGTATTAGCCTCCTCTGAGCAGAAGAGTTGATGAGAAACTCCAGATGAATCTCATGTGTAATGTAGTGGGAAAGAATATCTATTGAGTGGAAGTGCCTGTGAACAAGCATAGGTGAACGTGTGAAGAAGTGGTTCCTCTGTGTAATGTAGTGACCCAAAGATATGGATATCGCTATGGATTTTCCCCTAGTGGATGAGAACTAGTGGCTGTATCAGATCCATTTCTATATTTTTCAAGAGTCATACCTGCCTGTAACCCTAATTGTAATGTAAAGGGTATAGGTCGGCCCCACTTTAATGTGACTGAAAAATAATGTAAAAGATAATTAATTTGGTTAATATTAATTATATTATAAGCTAGTGAGGTCGGCCCTATTGTGCCAATAGACACTTTTGTTGACAGGTTCAAGTTAGTATAAGTAAAGGTAAATTCCCCATTGAGGAAACATATCTTTCACATGAGTTTGGAAATTTTAGCAAGTACACCTTCTTGGGAAAAGTGCGCACATCTCTTGGGCGCTAGTATTCCAGGGTTTGAGAACCCTCTTGTGTGTTAGGTATTATTGGTGGTGAAGGTATTTCTCTTGAATAATATAGCAAAGGATTTGGTTGGGTTTTCTTCCCTTGTTGAGAAGGGTTTCCCAGGATACTTCTTGTGTTCTTGTCCATGGTGTTTCTTCTTGTGATCTTGGTTTCTACAACATTATTGTCTATGGTTAAGTGAAATGCTAAAAATGGAATGAACTTCATTCTTAACCTATCTTATTGAAAAATCAACATAGTATCAGAGCATAGGTCTTGAAGAACACATTGCACAAAACTTCAAGGCAAACCGTCCTCTTTTTGTAGAACCGTACATCCCTCCTAGGGTTTCCAAAAATTATGTACGACCCTCCTTCTTTCTTAGTTTCAACCCTTAATACTTGGACGTTGGGGTTATTTTTGGCATAGGAGAGTATGATCTCCTCCAACACAACTCCAGAAACTCTCAGAATGAAATTTCAATCATTTTCAATTTTTTGACCCTAGGGTTTCACTAATTTCTGCAAAAAATTCAATATTAGGGTTTCTGCAACTCATTGAAGGAGCTCTTCAGCTCACCAATGTTCTCTCATATTTCAAAGGATTATTGTTGGCAGTCATAAGTCCAACAAAACCTAAAAGTGATATCCTAGCCTATTCATTAGGTTTTCTAGCCCAGTTGACAAAGGGTTGTGAAGAATCTAAAATTATGATGAACAAAACTATGATGGAAGTTAAGCTTGATGGATCAAGCAACTTCAAGTTTCTGGAAGACAAGACTTCAAAGGAAGACTTATTGTGGGTAATAAAAAAAGGTGTCACTATGCCATACCTCCTTCATAAAGATGTCAAGAGGACAAAGATCAACCAAGAGCCATTGGAGAAATCATATCAGCACCCTTAGGTATGCACTTGTATATATATTATTTGTATCATTGTCATGAGGGAAATTGCAGGAGGAAGGAACCTTTTGCTGAAGTCATGGATCTAGAGGGATCTTAGTGCATTCAGAGGAACAACACACTCAAGGTGAAGACTCCAGGTTTGATTGTTGTAATTGTCATTCCTCTAACCTATATTTCTAAAGTTGCTACAATACAAGTAGGTGTTGTAGCCGTGACAACAATACTTAAATTGTTTTAATTCTAGAGATGCACTCATTATTCTCCTTTAGGAGATATTATTGTTTTCGTTCCTCTTGTTTTCTTGTTCCAAATAGGTTAACAATAAGGGAAGATGTTTATCCTTCAGAGGGAGTCAAAACTAATTAAGAAAGAGGAAGAATAGAACCATCATTAGGGAAACCAATGCAATAATACATGATCAAAATATTTCTATGATTCTATGGGCAGAAGCATGCATGACACAGTATATGCTCAGAACAAGAGTCTTCACCAAACTTTGAAAAACATAACTCCCAAAGAAGTCTTCACCGGAATGAAGCCTGAGATTGAATACTTCAGGTTATTTGGGTGCCTAGTCTATTTTCATGTACCCAAAGAGAAGAAGTCCAAGCTAGATCCTTTAGAAAAAAAGGATGCAATGAATCTTCAAAGACATTCCAGATCGACATCCTTGGTCAGAGACAGATTGAGACAAGCAGAGACATTGTCCTTGAAGAAGAAATAGTCTTTCAAAGATCCAGAGAATATCAGACAGAGATTGACAGTAAGACAATACCTTCTCCCCCTTCATCAGTTCATAGGGAGACAAACATTATTCCAGTTGATCCAGTTGCTCCAGTTGATATGTTCAGAGATATTGTAGTAGGGCATAAAAGGCCTACCTAGACTCACTTTGCAAGAGGCAGAGAAACATACAAGCCTCTCAAGGCACATCCCGAGAAAACAAAAGAATCTTCGAGTTATCCTTCAGTCATGAGCCACTTCATTGATGTTGAGCCTCCTTGTCTTAGAGAAGCAACAGGAGAATAGGTATGGTAAGATGACATAACAGAAGAATACCAGTATATCTTAAAGAATGATGTATAAGATATTATTTAGGGACTAGAAGGGAAGTATGTGGTAACTTCCAAGTGGATCTATAAGATCAAGCATGCAGCTGATGGAAGTGTCATACAAAATGAGATCTATAACCAGAGGTTTCTCACAAACAAAGGGAGTTGTCTAAGATGAGACACTTGATTCAAAAAACCCAATACACTTCCATCTAAACTACCATCCATGAGTTGGAAACTATATGAGATAGATAGATTCTTGATGAGTTTGGATTTCAGCAAGAGTGTTGTTGATCCAAACCTATATTATTACAGTGTTGGTGACGAGAGCATGATTTTGATGACTTATTTAGAAAGCCTTGTTGTTGAATACAAGTAATCCTTGACTTCTGAATTTGAGATGAAGAATATGAGTATGATGCACTACTTCTTGGGACAAGAAGTATGACAGAGGACCGGTGAGATTTTTCTTGAGTTAAGGAAAAATATACAGTGAAAATATTAAAGAAGTTCAAGTATGACAGAATGCAGAATCCATCGTGACGAATTTAAAAGAAGAAGATTGATAATGATTCAGACGAGATTGATCCACAGATGTATTTGGTTAACACCAAACTTGATTCATGCCATGTAGTAAATCTGCTTAGTCATTTCATGAGTCAACCGAGACAGACTCACTAGACAACAACAAAAAATGTATTAAAATATATACAAGGCACAGTTGGATATTGTTGATTTTTCATAAGCTAGGTTAAGCGTGAAGTTCATTCCATTTTATCATTTCACTTAACCATAAACAATAATGTTGCAGCAACCAAGATCACAAGAAGAAATACCATGCACAAGAACACAAGAAGTATCATGGGAAACCCTTCTCAACAAGGGAAGAAAACCCAGTCAAATCCTTTGCTATATTCTTCAAAAGAAAGACCTTCACCTCCAAGAAAGACCTAGCACACAAGAGGGTGCTTAAACCATAGAAATCTAGCACCCAAGAGAGGTGCACACCTTTTTCCAAATAGATGTACCTGCTGAAATTTCCAAACTCACAAGGAAGATATGATTCCACAATGAGGAATCATGCCTTATTTATATTAGACTTGACCAATCAGTAAAGGCGTCTATTGGCTCAACAGGGACGACCTCTCTCAGTCACTTTATAATTTATTATTATTATTATTATTAGCAATATTAATTATCTTTTACATTTATTATTAATCACATTAAGGTGGGGCCGACCTGTACCCTTTACATAGCAATTAGGGTTACAGACAGGTCTGACTCTTGAACAACATATAACAAAGGATCTGATACACCCACTAGGGGCACATCCATAGGGATGTCATAGCTCCAACTCACTGCATTACACAAAAGAACCAGATCTACACACGTTCACCTGTGTTCATCCACAGGCATGTCCACTCTACAGATCTCCATTCCCACTGCCTCACACAGGAGAATCATCTGGAGTTTTCTTGTCAACTCTACTGCTCAGAGGAGGCTAACACATCATCTTTATTTATGTTCACATGACGATGCGCCCAACACTTTTGGAATTTCACACGTTCACCTTGTGCTCAGCCACAGACACGTCCAACTCATCAGATCACTTTTCCTACTGGATAATCATCTGGAGTTCTTCTCACTCTCTTCATGGAGGAGGTCATCTCTACATTCCTAGCTTTGTCTCAGGCAGGAACCACGAACCCTTCTTAGGGGCTTTCTCTCAGGTTTGTAAGCTGAGAGAAAGGCTTCACATAGCTGCAACGATCCACACCTCACAGGTTTCTAAGCTAGAGAATGTCTCACATAGTTGCATTCATCAACACTCCCTCTCAACTGGGGAGGCATTCTTCACGAAGTTAATTTGGTGAAGATATCTGCAATCTGCTCAAGTGTAGGAAGGTACTGCATGTGTACGATTTTCCTCTGCATCATATCTCTGAAATAAGGATATTTCATCTTATCGTATTTTGATTCATCAGGAAACATTGAGTTCTCAAGGATCTTTACTCACGGTTCTTGGTTATCATCATAGATCCATCTCATGGTCAAGTAAATATGTCAGAAGTTTGTGAAGCCACATTGCTTCGCACACTCGATGTTATATACCCTACCTTTTTGGTACTCAAGGCTACAGAGTTTTGTTTCTTGCTGCATTAGGAAACCATGGAAAACTTCATGATAGAACATCAGTCGGATGTGTTTTTCTGGTTCATTGTACTTTTTGCTCGATTTGAATCGGCATATCCTGCAAACTCAAGTTTATACTGGAGGTATATCTCAGGCCATATCCAACTGTGCCTCATATATATCTCAATACATGTTTTGTTGTTGTCTAGTGAGTCTGTCTTGGTTGACTCATGAAATGACTAGGCACATTCATTGCATGGCATGAATCAAGTCTGGTGTTGACCATATACATTAGTGATCCAATTAGTTGTGGATCATTCTCGTCTAAATCATCATCAATCTTCTCCTTTCAATCTATCACGGTGGATTTTGCATTCTGTCATACTGAACTTCTTTAATATTTTCACTGTATATTTTCCTTGACTAAGGAAAATCTTATCGGTCATCTGCCATACTTCTTGTCCCAAGAAGTAGTGCATCATACTCAGATTCTTCATCTCGAATTTAGAAGTCAAGGATTACTTGTAACAACACGATCAGGATCAGGCTCTTGCCATCAATACTGTAATGATATAGGTTTGGATCAACA
>ML777992.1:89995-112232 GCA_009831015.1 Picea engelmannii | reverse complement strand
CATATCAGCACCCTCAGGTATGCACTTATATATATATATATATATATATATATATATATATATATATATATATATATATATTATTTGTATCATTGTCATGAGGGAAATTGCAGGAGGAAGTACAACCTTTTTTTGAAGTCGTAGATCTAGTCCATTCAGAGGAACAACACACTCAAGGTGAAGACTCTAGGTTGGATTGTTGTAATTGGCATTCCTCTAACCTATATTTCTAAAGTTTGCTACATTACAAGTAGGTGTTGTAGCTGTGACAACAATCCTTAAATTATTTAATTCTAGAGATGCACTCATTATTCTCTTTTAGGATATATTCTTGTTTTGATTCCTCTTGTTTTCTTGTTCCGGACAGGTTAACAATAAAGGAAGATGTTTATCCTTTAGAGGAAGCCACTTGACTTAGAGGGAGTCAAAACTAATTGAGAAAGAGGAAGAATAGAACCATCAACGGGGCAACCAATGCAATAATACATGATCATAATATTTCTATGATTCTACGGGCATAAGCATTCATGACACATTATATGTTTAGAACAAGAGTCTTCACCAGACTTTGAAAAACATAAATCCAGAAGAAGTCTTCACCGGAATGAAGCCTGAGATTGAACACTTCAATTTATTTGGGTGCCCAATGTATTTTCATGTACCCAAAGAGAAGAAATCCAAGATAGATCCTTTAGAAAGAAAAGATACAGTGAATCTTCAAAGAAATTCCAGATCGACATCCCTGGTTAGAGACAGATTGAGACAACCAGAGACATTGTCCTTGAAGAAGAGATAGTCTTTCAAAGATCCAGAGAATCTTAGAGGGAGATTGACAGTAAGACAATACCTTCTCCCCCTTCAGCAGTTCATAGGGATAAAAACATTAGTCCAGTTGATCCAGTTGCTCCAGTTGATATGTTCAGAGATATTGCAGTAGGGCATTAAATGCCTACCTAGACTCACTCTGCAAGAGGCAAAGAAACATACAAGCCTCTCAAGGAACATCCCGAGAAAGAAAAAGAGATTTCTGAGCTATCCTTCAGTCATGAGACACTTCATTGATGTTAACTCCTTGTCTTAGAGAAGCAACATGAGAACATGTATGGAAAGATGCCATAACAGAAGAATACCAGTATATCTTAAAGAACGATGTATAAAATATTATTCAGGGACCAGAAGGGAAGTCTGTGGTAACTTCCAAGTGGATCTATAGGATCAAGCATGCAATTGATGGAACTGTCGAGAAATACAAAATGAGATCTATAGCCAGAGGTTTCTCACAAACAAAGGGAGTTGTCTATGATGAGACACTTGATCCAGTAAGCCTGATACATTTCCATCCGTTCTACCATCCATGAGTTGGAAACTATATCAGATAGATAGATTCTTGATGAGTTTGGATTTCAACAAGAGTGTTGTTGATCCAAACCTATATCATTACAATGTTGATGCCGAGAGCCTGATTTTGATGACTTATTCAGAAAGCCTTGTTATTTGATACAAGTAATCCTTGACTTATGAATTCAAGATGAAGAATCTGAGTATGATACACTACTTGTTGGGAAAAGAAGTATGACAGAGGATCGATGAGATTTTTCCTGAGTTAAGGAAAATATACAATGAAAATATTAAAGAAGTTCAAGTATGACAGAATGCAAAATCCACCGTGATGAATTTAAAAGAAGAAGATTGATGATGATTTAGACGAGATTGATCCACAACTGACTGGATCACTGATGTATCTGGTTAACACCAGACTTGATTCATGCCATGCAGTGAATGTGCTTAGTCATTTCATGAGTCAACCGAGACAGAATCACTAGACAACAACAAAACATGTATTAAGATATATACGAGGCACAATTGGATATGGCATGAGATATGCCTCCAAAGTGAACTCGAGTTTGCAGGATATGTCGATTCAGATTGAGCAGAAAGTATAGTGGACCGGAAGAGCACATCCGATTGATGTTCTACCATGAAGTTTTCCATGGTTTCCTGATGCAGCAGAAACAAAACTCCATGGCCTTGAGTACCACAGAGGCAGAGTATATAGCAGTGAATGTGCAAAGCAATGTGGCTTCGCAAGCTTCTGACAGATTTACTTGACCATGAGATGGATCCTATGATGATAACCAAGAGTCGTGTATAAAGCTCCTTGAGAACCCAATGTTTCCTGATGGATCGAAACACAATGAGATGAAATATTCTTATATCAGAGATATGATGCAAAGGAAAATCATACACATGCAACACCTTCCTACACAAGAGCAGATTGCATACATCTTCACCAAACTAACTTGGTGAAGAATGCCTTCCTAATTGAGAGGGAGTATTTATGACTCCAGCCAAGACAAAATTCAAAGTACATCCGTGTGAGACTTGGCATGATGAAGAATGCTTCCCTAGTTGAGAGGGAGTGTTGATGATTGCAACTATGTGAGATATTCTCCAGCTTAAAAACCCGTGAGATGTGGATCATTGCATCCATGTGAGATATTATCTAGCTTGAAAACTTGAGAGAAAGCCCTTGAAGAGGGTGTGTGGTTCATATTTGAGACAGAGCTGGAACGTAGAGATGACCTCCCCCATTCAGAGAGTTGAGAATAACTCCAGATGATTATCCTGTGGGAAAGGCGATGTGCTAAGTTAGATGTGCCTATGGATGAGCACAAGGTGAACATGTGAAATCTCAAAGTGTTGGGTGCATCATCATGAGAAAATAAAAGAAGATGACGTATTAGCCTCATCTGAGCAAAAGAGTTGACGAGAAACTCCAGATGACTCTCCTATGTAATGCAGTGGGAAAGAAGATCTGTTGAGTGGACGTGACTATGGATGAGCACAGGTGAACATGTGAAGAAGTGGTTCCTCTGTGTAATGTAGTGAGCCAGAGATATGGACATCCCTATGGATGTGCCCCTAGTGGATGAGCATTAGTGGGTGTATCAGATCTCTTACTATATTGTTCAAGAGTCAGACCTGCCTGTAACCCTAATTGTAATGTAAAGGGTACAGGTCGGCCCCACTTTAATGTGACTGGAAATTAATGTAAAAGATAATTAATCTGGTTAATATTAATTATATTATAAGCTAGTGAGGTCGGCCCTGTTGTGCCAATAGACACTTCTGTTGACAGGTTCAGGTTAGTATAATTAAAGGTAAATTCCCCATTGATTAAACATATCTTTCACATGAGTTTGGAAATTTCAGCAAGTACACCTTCTTAGGAAAAGTGTGCACCTCTCTTGGGTGTTACTATTCTAGGGTTTGAGCACCCTCTTGTGTGATAGGTATTATTGGTGGTGAAGGTCTTTTGTTGAAGAATATAACAAAGGATTTCGTTGAGTTTTCTTCCCTTGTTGAGAAGGGTTTCCTAGGATACTTCTTGTGTTCTTGTGCATGGTGTTTCTTCTTGTGATCTTGGTTGCTGCAACATTATTGTTTATGGTTAAGTGAAATGCTAAAAATGGAATGAACTTCATTCTTAACCTAGCTTATTGAAAAATCAACACACTACCTCTATAAGAGTTGCGTTAGGGTTGTGAGGTGACTCAGTCATCTAGCCTAGCTAGAGTTTGACAAGAAGGAGAGATAAGTACTTGGTATCAGTGTTTCTTCAATGTTGATTTTGCTCGTGTTAATAGATATTGTTCATGGTTGTACTGTATTATCATATATATTCTTTGTAAGAAAGGTTGGTTGTACTTTTCCTTGAGTTTGGGGTTTTCCCGAGAAGATCCTGACTATATTTTCAATATATGATTGTTGAATGTTAAAAAAAGATAAAAATACTATAGTAAATATATTGCTATTGAAAATGTAAGAAAATATAACAGAGCCTATACTCCAAAAGGCCAGAGCCCTAGCATTTGTCTTAACACTCATGGTTCTCAAGGGGGTTATCTACCCTTTGATCCACAATGATTGGACCTCATTCAAGCTTCAGACAGAGTAACATTAGATTTATTCCCACCTCATAGAGAAAGTTGAGGATCACACCCTACAATTCTTCAAAATTTATGTGCTAAACAATTAGTTGGAGAAGAGGGCATGTTCATAGTCACTCAAATCCTTCTAAGATTCAATGGAGGCCAAGATGAAAGTTTTGGTAGGATAATTTAAACTTGTTCTTATCCATATAGAGAAAAAGGAGGGAAATTTCATCAAAGTTATGTGTCACAAATTGGTAGATGACATCATTTTGTAATGGGACCTAGTAGAACCATGTCTCCATAAACGAAAGTAAACAAGCACCTCAATATAGAGCACATATCAGTAACAAATCACTCCTAGAGTTGAAACTCTGATTTGCAAGAGAATGGTCAAATCCTATCAAGGATTATTCCCTCTTTTGTTTTCAATCATAAACACATCTCACTACAAATGAATTTGTAGAGGACTATAGTCACATGCCCTTCAAATTTAATCCTTTATGGATTCAACTCTTGCTAGTATTTGACATTATCCAACATTGTTGGGAGGTCCCTATAGAAGGGTCATTGTCCTATGTTTGGAAACATAAGTTTAAACAACAAAGATCGATCTAAAAGAATGGGAATATAAAAACCATCAGAGCCTTAAGCCCACCGTTCCACATTCTACTATATCATGAATCTAGGCCAATGTTTGTTCCTAAGCAAGTTTCAACCTCCCCTTTGTAGTGGGACCTAGTAGAACCATGTCCCCATAAAGGGAAGTACACAAGTACCTCAATATAAAGCACATCTCAGAAAAAGATGGCTCCTAGAGTTGAAACTAGGATTTGCGAGAGAATGTTCAAATCCTATCAAGTATTATTCCCTCTTTTACTTTCAACCATAAACACATATCACTACAAATGAATTCGTAACTTTATGAATTCAACTCTTTCCAGTCTTTGACATTATCTGTCATTCTTGGGAGGTCCCTAGGTCCTTGTCCTATGTTGGGAAACATAAGTTTAAACACTGAATATCGACATAAAAGAATGGGCATATAAAAATCATCAGACCCTTAAGCCTACCCTTCCACATTCTACTATATCATGAATCTATGCCAATGTTTTTTCCTAAGAAAGTTTCAACCTCCTCCCACTTGTAACAATTTTGGGATTTGAGGAAGTGATATGAGCTATGGGTACTACGAAGAGCACATATGCAACTTCTAGAGGGGTGGGACACTACTAGGTACACAACAAATAATGTTATTTTTATTTCAACAATTATATATAGTTTACCTCCATATCCTTTTACTAAATATCTTACACAAACATTTTGGTGGGATCACATTAGTAGTAAAGGTCAAATCCTTATTTACTACAATTTTCCCAAATTAAATGATGGGAAATTATTTTCTTTAGTGGTTTTCATGGGGACAACAACAACCCTCCTCCCAAGTCACAAGGGTTATTTCCTTGGTAATCTCTCATCTTACACTCTTTAAACCTCGTGTGATTGAGTTGGTAGTTAAGGTAATTGTAGTATAGTCTTAAATGGCACCTTTGGAGCCACAACCAAGGGAAGCCCTAGGCAAAGTTTTTACAAAAAATAAAGCCCATCATACACAATAATAAAGAGATATAGAGGAACTAAAGTCCCCAAGAACAAAGGGAAGGGAAATGAGTATGGAAGCATGTGAAAAATAAGAAAACCATATTCATGATATGGGGTTTCAAATGATGCTCCAAAGCACCTTAGAGGTAGGTAGAAAATCATCCCAACCAAAAAATGAAGTTATTATCATGGAACTTCAAAAGCATAGGAAGTAGCACCAAGCATGAATGCCTCAAAAGTCTTATTCGAACATATAGACTTGCTTTAGCTTTTTCTTCAAGATGAAAAGTTATAAGGCTTTTTGAGCTAGAGCCTATACTCCAAAGAGCCATAGCCCTAGAATGACTTAACATTCATGGTTCTAGGAGTTATCTACCCTTTGATCCACAACGATTGGATCTCAGTCAAGCTCAGATAGAGAAACATTAGATTTATTCCCATCTCATAAACAAAGTTGAGGATCACACCCTACAATTCTTCAAAATTTATGTGCTAAACAATTAGTTGGAGAAGAGGGCATGTTCAGAGTCACTCAAATCCTTCGAGGATTCAATGGAGGCCAAGATGAAAGTTTTGGTAGGATAATTTAAACTTGTCCTTATCCATATAGAGAAAAAGGAGGGAAATTTCATCCAAGTTCTATGTCGCAAATTGGTAGATGACATCAGGTTGTAGTGGGACCTAGTAGAACCATGCCCCCATAAAGGGAAGTACACAAGAACCTCAATATATAACAAATCTAACAAATAGATCACTCTAGAGTTTAAACTCTAATTTGCAAGAGAATGTTCAAATCCTATCAAGGATTATTCCCTCTTTTGTTTTCAATCATAAACACATCTCACTACAAATGAATTCGTAGAGGACTATAGTCCCATGCCCTTCAAATTTAATCCTTTATGGATTCAACTCTTTAAACATAATTTTAAACAATGAAGATCAATCTAAAAGAATGGGCATATAAATATCATCAAACCTTTAAGCCTACCCTTCCACATTATAATATATCATGAATCTAGGCCAATGTTTGTTCCTAAGCAAGTTTCAACCTCCCATTTGACAAGAAACAAGCCTAGACATGAGGAAGTTGTGCAACAACTAGTTCAAGTTGTCTAAGTTTCAATGCAAATCCAACTAGCAAAGTGGTCAAAGTTAAATTCTAATTTTGCAACAATTACAACATTTAACCCAAATTGTTTGGATTTGATCACCAACCAATTCAAAATTTTCAACAATCAATCCATGTTTACCAACATATAGATCAATTTTCCCAACATTGACCTCAAATGGTGCATAGCAAGTTTTAATCATGCAATAGTTATCTCAAGAGAGGCAACAACAAATAGAATGCAACAATAGTTAGCTTAAGCAAGAAAACAACCAAATCAAGTGCAACAATGGCTAGCGAAACTGATAAAAATGTCAAAAGTACCTATCAAGGCTATTGGAGTAGAGAAAAAGAATAGCTAAACAAAGTTGAAATGTTAATCTTTCTCAAGAACGTGACATTGCAACAAGAAAAGCGGAATGAGCCCTAGAACACAAGGAACCTAGGTAGAAGCCTAGGAGGGATGAGGAGGATGGATAAAAAAATAAAAAATAAAAAATAAAAAAACCTTCCTCCAAAGAAGAAAAAGAAGAGAGAAAAAATAAAAACATCCCTTCCTCCTAATAAGGAAGGAAAAGAGAAAAAGTGAAGTTGAGGAATGAGAGTTTTAAACAAAAAAATGTAGAATGCTCCCTAGAAAAAGGAACAAAAGCAATATCTAGAGCCTTCAACCTCATAGAAGAGTAAACAATAAAATAGAAATCCTAAGATTAAGAAACTTAAAGGTAAGTCAAGCTAAGTCTAAGAATCCTAAGGAGCAACAAATCCAAACTTCTCTATTGTGAGGTTATTGTGAGGTTGTTCCTATTTAGTGTAGAGGAATTTCACTATTAATTATATGGTCTTCCCATTCTTAGAAGAGAGGTAAAAGAAAGAAAAGGAATGATCAATAATAAATGAGATGCAAGAATCTTAGAAAAGGTTGGTATATCAAAAAGATATTGGCCAAGTAAAACATATCTTGGTGTCGAAAAACCAATAGAAACTCCAAGCCAAGACCACCTTTAAAAGCTATGATCATTGAGACATGCTAAAGGTAGAAAGGGATGAAAATTAAAATGCTTTCTACTCATTCGAAGTCATACAATCTTGCAATATATGAAGAATTTTTTTTTAAAGAATTGGATGCATGTGTTGTCTCAAGAAAATGATTTCCTTAAGGGTGTGCTTATAGCCATGTGTAGCTTACCAAAGCATAAGTTCAACCTTGTTAACTTATCCATGCAAAATGATAACATTGCCCCATGCAGTTAAAAATTGTCAAAGAATTTGATGGATGTGTTGTCTCAAGAAAATGATTTCCTTAATGGTGTGCTTATAGCCATGTGTATCTTACCAAAGCATAAGCTCAACCTTGTTAACTTATCCATGCAAAATGATAACATTACCCCATGTAGTTAAAAATTGAATGTTGGTGAAAAATTTGGCATTTTCACTAAAAATTAAGCAATTTGAAACTCCATGAAAGTGATTTGAAGCTCCATACGAGAGAAACATTGAAGCCCATAAAATTGAAATAAATGTTGATGCAAGGACTAGCCAAATACTCTCCCAATAAGGATGTTTACACTTAGTCAATAAGCAACAAAAGAAGAAGCAATCCAAAGAGCTAACTCCTAGGTTTTTCATAAATGTTGATATTTTATAAGCCCAAAAAAATTTCACCCACTTTGTGGATAAGGTTTTTCAAACATTGATTTGAAGCTCCATAATAAAAGAAACATTGATTTGAAGCTCCATAAAAAAAGAAACATTGAAGCCTGTAAAATTGAAATAAATGTTGATGCAAGTACTAGTCCAATACTCTCCCAATAAAGATGTTTACACTTAGTCAATAAGCAACAAAAGAAGAAGCAATTCAAAGGACTAAGAATAAAGGACTAACTCTTAAGTTTTTCATAGATGTTGATATTTTATAAGCCCAAAAAAATTTCACCCACTTTGTAAATAAGGTTTTTCAAACATTGATTTGAAGCTATTTGAAGCTCCACTCCATAAAAGAAAGAAACATTGATTTGAAACTCCATAAAGAGAAACATTAAAACCCATAAAATTGAAATAAATGTTGATGCGATGACTAGTCCAATAATAAGGAGGTTTGCACTTAGTGAATAAGCAACAAAAGAAGAAGCAATTCAAAGGACTAACTCCTAGGTTTTTCATAAGCCAAAAAAAAATTCACCCACTTTGTGAATAAGGTTTTTCAAGCTCAAAATTTTCCCCACAAACTCTTCTCTATCCTAAGGAAAAACAGATATTTAGATATTAAAGGAAGCAGGAGCCAAGTTTTCAAAATGGCAAACCCTTTAATCTTCCACTGAAAACAGAAAAAGAATAGTGCAGTGTGCTTACTTGTGTTTCCTTTAACTATAATAAAAAGTATATAAAATTTATCAAGTCTTTGAGAGTCAATAGTCGGAATCCTCATCCTGGTATGAGACGTAGTTGGAATCCTCATCCTGGTATCCGTTGCAGTCGGAATCTCCGTATCCGTTGCAGTCGTAACCTCCAAATGGGTTCTCAGAATCCTCATCCTGGCCTGGGTCGATCTCAGATTCATCATCCTGGTATGCGTCGATCCCGGAATCATCATCCTGGGCTGGGTCGGTGCCGGAATCCTCATCCTGGGCTGGGTCGATCCTGGAATCATCATCCTGGGCTGGGTCGATGCCGGAATCCTCATCCTGGCCTGGGTCGATGCCGAAATCCTCATCCTGGCCTGGTTCGATGCCGAAATCCTCATTCTGGCCTGGTTCGATCCCCGAATCCTCATCATGGCACGAATCCCCGTCCTGGCATGGGTTGATGCCAGAGTCCTCATCCTGGCATGGGTTGACGCCGTAATCCTCATCCTGGCTTGGGTTGATCCTGGAATCCTCGTCATGATATGGGTTGATGTTGGAATCCTCATTATGGCATTGTTCCTCATCCTGGGATGGGTTGATGCCGGAATCCTCATCCTGGCTTGAGTCGATCCCAGAATCATCCTCATGGCTTGAATCCTCATCCTGTAATGAGTTGATGCCGGAATCGTCATCATGGCATGAATCTTCATCCTGGCATGGGTTGATGCCGGAATCCTCATCATCCTCTTCTTCGGATAAAGGACTGGAATTCTTATCCTGCCATGCGTCGAGCTCTCTGCGAGCCTCCAGAAGGGAATCATAGAAATCGTCGGCATCAGAATCCCAGGGTTTAACGCCGTGCATTATCAGATCATCAAACTTACTGACAGGGGCTTCTCTGGATCGCTCCTTCTTGACCCTAATTGTTGTTCCTTTGGGGGCCTCGCTCTTGTTCTTGGCTTCACTACTGGAAGAATCTTCAAACTTACTCGGTGACTTTTCTTTGGGTGAAAGACTGGAATTTTTATCGAGCCATTCGTCGAGCTCTCTGCGACCCTCTAAAAGGGAATCATAAAAATCGTCGGCATCAGAATCCCAGGGTTTAACGCCGTGCATTCTCAGATCATCAAACTTACTGACCGGGGCTTCTCTGGGTCGCTCCTTCTTGACCCGAGTTGATTTTACTTTCGGGGCCTCTTCCTTGTTCTTGTTCTTCGCTTCACTGCTTGAGGAATCTTCAAACTTACACAGCGGCTTTTCTTTGGGTGAAGGACTGGAATCATTTTGGTCCTGCCATGCGTCGAGCTCTCTACGAGCCTCTAGAAGGGATTCATAGAAGTCGTCGGCATCAGAATCCGAGGGTTTAAAGCCGTGCATCCTAAGATCAACAAACTTGCTAACCGGGGCTTCTCTAGGTCGCTCCTTCTTAACCCTACTTTTTGTTTCTCTGAGAGCCTCGTTCTCGTTCTTGGCAGCACTTCTGGGTCGCTCCTTCTTAACCCTACTTCTTGTTTCTCTGAGAGCCTCGTTCTCGTTCTTGGCAGCACTACTTAAAGAAGATCGGCCGCCGCCATCCGCAGCAGCACCCTCCCACTTCGTCGTGTTATCATCATTACTCTTCGCCCTGGAAGAAGACATTGAGAGACCCTCCCACAGGATCGATCCTTGGACCTATAAACCTGCAGCATGCATGCAAATGAGAATGAAAATATACATACACTCAGATTTATCAGGTAGAATGCCAAAAAACCCAGAGAAAGAAAAGACTTGTATCAACAAACAAGAGCTGAAATCGAAACCCTATAATTCTATCGTTGCTCTGCCTACCAACAGAGCAGGAGCACAAGCAGCAGCATGCGCACAAGAGGTTGAGAAGAGAAAATAGGTATACAAAAAGATGGCAGAGAGAAAGATCTATTTATGTAACAGAGATAAAAAGGTAAGGCTTCATTTATTGCTGGTGAGTTCCCATGCAAATAAAAAATCTAATCCAAGATTGCAACGTATTACTGTGCGAATGACAAGTTTCATCGTGGGAACGGATCCTCCGAAGCATTTATTCCCATAGTTAGTGGTTCTTGGACACCAGTTAGCAGTTACATTGATAATCATAACCTAATAATAATAATATAGTAATTTAAAGCGTTATTGAAACATTCCACTTTTTTAATTTTTTTTATTGGAATTAAGCGATTTGTTTTTTTTTAATTAATTGTATTTTTTAATGTATAAATGAATTGAGTCTTTAGAATGAATGATGATCCAAAACATTTATTCTCATAGTTAATGATATTTAAACAGTAGTTACATTGAGAACATGTGTTTTCTTCTAAGAGGTCACAAGTTCAAAGGGTAGGATATGTATACCTCCGTAAAGGGAGTCCCTTGTCCCACAAACAAGGGGATCTCATACATCAATTTGAAATGACTTGATCGTAACCTTAAAAATAAATTATTATTATTAATAATTCACTATTATTAATCATAACCTAATAATATAGTAATTTAATCTTCTAAAATAGATTTAATATTTATTTTATTTGTTTCATATTAATGGTGGAATAAATGATTTAGGTATTTGAAATAAATTTATGATAAATCAGATGGTGGTTAATTTTCGGTTGTAAGTTCATATTTGTTTGATATTAATTATGCAATAATAGTTTTCAAGGTTAAAAGGTATTTGGAATTGATAAAATTATTAAGATGATAGTTTCTAACATAATTTTCTTTAAAAATGAGGTAGTCATTAGAGTTTTATTTAATCAACATTTTAAGTTATAGTTATAATGTTTTTAAGGGTTGTGTGGTTAGAATGTTATGAAGGGTTTGAAGGGTTTTTGAATTATTTTAAAATTTCAAAAATATATAAAATGAATGGAATTTAATGAAATTTGGATTAATCGTGTTAAAAATATTTTTAAATACTGATAAGTTAATAAGTGAATAAATTTGATATAAAGTATTTAATGCTCTGTAACTGGGTGCTTATTGCTCACTTATACATACAAGAATAACAAAGCATTGAACAACTTTTTAACAAGTAATTGTATATATTCAAGGAGATGGAGGACTGCAGAAACCCTAGCTGCGGGTCACATCGGGGCTTGCACTCATATGCCCTGGCTCAACCTCCCTCCATGCTATAGATCTAGTTTGTCACCATTTATTTTTGTCAAATGCCCAGAATCAAGTTGTTTCTTTCCTTAGGTGAGATGGAAAGGGTAGGGGAATGCTTAGATTCTTCTGGAGATATCGTGGATTACGACGAAGATTTCTCAGACAAGCAATCGATTTGGTGTGTGCCAACTGGACATTTTTTCGTGCTGGACTCAGGTCTTTTTCCTACTGTTGTCGGAATGGAGGAGGCTCATGGGTAGTAACAGTCTCTAACCCAATCCCTCAGGCTCGTGAGTTTCACGGTGGGGCCTTTCTTTTTCCTCAGTTCCATCCTTCTTATGGCCCGACCCTAGGCCTCGACTTTGAGGCAACTCCCTAGGAAAGTCTCTTACCCACCCCTCCTCAAAATTCCTCTGATATGGTGCTTTCGGAGGTGAGGTATTGTGTGTGGAGGTTGGAAGTGGGTTTTCTACCAGAAGAACCATTTGAGCGGATCTTTCCTTTCAACCCAACTTTCACTAATTTACTGAAGACCTTAGGAGTGTTTGGTAGCAACGACGTCGGACAAGACTTCCCTCCTTTGGAATGGTCCTCTCTCCCAACGGACTACGATTTCTGTCAGGCGCGGCTCCCAACAGTGCCAAAGTTGGGTAAGTCTTCTTCTCTTGAGTTGAAAATTTTCATTGTTTCGCATTGTTAAGTACCTGAATAGATATGAAAATAAATCTCAAAATAACCAAGAATCTCAACAAGAATAATCCAAACCATTCACCAAATACTGAACACAAGAAATAGAGAAAACCCTTGAGGTAGGGTAACATCATATATTAATCCTCAAGGAAGGATAACACTCCTCAAGCAATGCTTGATACATTCACAATATTCTTCACTATGCTCCAATGCATTGCTTACACTTCTTTATATAGCATTTTCTATCTTCTAGGAACATTCTAGAGAATGAATCTTCTAGAAAGCTTATTTATTATATCTAACTACCATAGTGGACCTTATTTAATAATATAGTGGACCTATTCCACCTTATATTGAATGACCACATTGTCATATATTAAATGAATTCCACTAATAATACATAACCACATTCTCATTGGGTACCTCCCTAGGTACTCCATATTACCTCCCTAGGTATACTACATTCCATCCCCCTTCACATTTTTCATCCTCAAAACACGAGAAGAAACCATACAACATGATTGACTAAGAAATGTAGCCAACTGGTGCCAAGTATGACCATCCATCCATCCCAATGGAAGTCGAACATGATGTTCATCTGTTGCCTCGCCACCTTGATCTTGATCTACATTATGTCGGTGTTTCCATGGGATTAGTTCTCTATCCTGATGTCTTCATGTAGTGCTAGTAGGCCTCCGTGCACCTCTTGATCGATTTCCTTTTTGGTTCCCTTCTGGTGCATAAATGTGTTGATGCACATGCCCTTGCCTTGATTACTGTTGTTTCTCTATATGATGTGGATGGCAATATACAACAATTGTAGGAATTTGTTTTGTTTTCTTCAAATATGAAACACATTGTGCCTTTGAGTCAATGGCCTCATTGACTTCATGGTTGTGCCCTTCCTGTGGTTTTTCTTCATTTCCTTCTATAGACTCTTCCTCTGATTCAACTTTGGACTCGGCAATAACTTCTTTGATGGCCTTCGTGGACCCATCTTTCTTACTAAGAGACACATCCCACAATGTGATTTTCTTTTTCTTGTACCACAACTTCAAAAACTTCTTTTGCACATTAATATTAATGGTACCCATTGATTCTATCCAAGGATATCCCAAAACAATATCAAAATCATCCATATCTATAGCATGAAAATCTGAATGAAACACATATTTATCCATAGTGATCTTCAAATCTTTAAAAAAATGAACATGTTTATTAACAACCTGTGTGCTATGAATATGCTTTGTAGGAACTTGCAATCTATTAACCAACTGAACATTGATAAAATTTTGTTGGCAACTAGGGTTAATAGAAACAATGACATTTTCTTTATGAATACAACCATGAACCTGTAATATAGATTTTCCACACGAAAATCAACCCTTGGTGTTGTCTTTATCCTTACACTTCATATGAGACCACTTATCTAAAAGCAATTTTTCCATCGCTTCCTCAGAAAGTGTGTTAGGGACCTAACCCCTCACGTAGGTAGAATAATATATTTCCATGTAATAAAGGTCAATATTAATAAGGCCTAACAATAAGGAAGAATAAGTCCAATGTAAGAAGACCTAATAGAAGCTTTCGCTTCTAGAAGGATCTTCCTCTAGATTGTTCTTTTGATAGACATATTTAGTATAAATAGGAGTCGAGGGTATGAGAATTTTTGTCTTGGATATTATTGTAATAGAGCTCTGCTCTGTTGGAGGTTGCCCCCTTGAAGAGGCAAGTGAACATTGCTCTCAATAATCAAAGTGTTCTTTCTGGTGTTATTTTGGCATCATTTTGGTATTATTGTGGTGTTGTTCTGGTTATATTGTTGTTCATCTACCATTTCTAGCTAATTATTTCTATTATGCATACTATTTTATATATGGAATATTACAAGTGGTATCAGAGCACCTTCCTCGGCATAAAATTGTGGGTTAATTTTTTTCGGGGTAGAGACGTATTCTGGTGTCTTTAAGCTACAAAGATTTGTCATTACATGCATAAACCCACGGTCAGGGATTCATACATGTAGGAAATACAAGTGGTACTTAAGAGCACATATGTTGGCCACCCTTGTAACCCATGTTGGTACCCCTTCGAGTGGTAGCGCATCAGACAACACCTATATACGGATCAGCCTAGATCTCCTGAAGCCCTCCATAGATAAATCAATCGGTCGCTTGATTGTTATAGTGCCACCGAGAACAACACTCGGAAAGATACTCTCTAGTACCTGGGTAGTCGAGTAGTATGGCTAAGGGCACAATCTAGCCTCCTTAATTGGTTCCCTGAGATATTGGATCGAGTACTACTATTGGACCCCGCACGTATATCAGAGAGCTATAACACAGAGAAAACCCTTGTCTGTAGAACCCTTGAATACCCTAACCTTTGGGACAGAAACAAAAACAGAACAAACAAGATACATTACCGCGCAACTATGTCTCTTACATTCGGGTTGCGAAATTACTACACATTTATTCCTGTTAAGCATTTGGGAATTTCATCACTGCAGTATTCTCCAGATCGGAGTATAAATCCGTAGGAGTAAAAAAAAAAGTTTGGATCCTATTGGCACCATTATTTGAAACCTATTTCGTTGGATTTCTCTCTTCTCCCTTATCGCAGTCATGCCTATCATTTTTCAGCAAAAATAAAATTTCTCGTGGACCCGACCCCCTTCCAACACCCTTATTTGGGATTTACCACATTGGATTCAACTCGTCACCCTGATCGTTGTGATACACTTCACCCATAACCCAGTTTTTGTATGGTCCCACCTGCCCATTTTCGTGTTCCTTCTTCATCATGGCCCATACCCGTAGCCAAGACTTGGAAGCTCGCTTCAATACCTTGCACTCTAATTTCACAAAAACCCAATAAGAAGTGAGACAACCTAGTGCCAATATTTCCACCATCAATAAAAACATTCATTCCTCCATCACTGCCACAAACGAGGAAATCAAACAAGACATTGCTACCCAGCTTGAATCTGTCACTACGATTATCTATGCTAAGCTGCATATCCCTGCAAATCTTCCCTCATCTGACCCACCTTTTCATACCAAAGGTGAAACTTCCTCTCATTCCCATAATTTTCATCCCCATCACTTTCAGTGTGACCTACGCCTTCCGCATGTGGATGTCACAAAATTTGATGGCTCGAATCCCACTGGTTGGGTAACTCAAATGGAACATTATTTCTCTTGGTATGGCATTACGAATGAGTTGGCCAAACTCCAGTATGGTGTTCTCCATATATATCAAGAACGTTGGAAATGGTGGCAATGGAGAAAAAATGCTCGCCAAGGGTATGTGGCTTGGACACACTTTGTGGCAGATATTTATGAACGCCTTGATACTGACACCAACCATTTAAGTCGTTTAGCAAAGTTGAAATAATCTGGCATAGTGGAAGACTTTATAGTTTCTTTTGAGCGACTGGATTTTCGTACAAAGGGCATGTTTGATGCTTTTTTTCGAGAATGTTTTATCAGTGGCCTCAAGGATGAGATTCGTTCCCATGTCCTCATGGATCGCCCTTAGAGTTGGGTGGACGCTACTAAAAGAGCTAAGGAATCACAACAAGTTGTCTCTTCTCAAAACCGAAAACCCTCCTTTATTCCCCGCACTAAACTAGTCACTCCCACTCCTCCTTCTACTCCACTACATATCCAAAAATTGACCAGGGCTGAAATGGTTGAATGCCAACTCAAAGGCCTTTGTTATAATTATGATGAAAAATATTTTCCTAGGAACAAGTGTAAGGAACAAAATCTTTTTATGGCCATCTCAGAGGATGTTTCGGAAGAGGATGTTGAGGCCACCCTTGTGTTTGTGTCACCTGAACCCACTAACATGACCCCTCCCTCAGACCCTCTCGAAGTAGAACCAGTCATTTCCTTAAATGCTCTCACTGGATTCTTTGCTCCCCAAACCCTCAAGTTAATTGTTTACATTAAGCATAGGAAGGTCATCATTCTTGTTGATAGTGGAAGCACCCATAATTTTATTCATCATTGCATTGCCCAAGAAACTAATTGTTGAAATAATGTAACTGCAAAGTGTATTCTAATTATTATTGTAGAATTATTCATTAGATCAATCCCCATTACAGATTGATCACGTCGGCTATTGTAAAGGACCAAATCCCCTTTTGCGGATTGGTCAAAATATAATTGCAATAGGAAGAATAAGAAGTAGGCCCCAAAATATATTAAAGGTGGTTATAACCACCCAGTTTGAGAAGTCGGCCCTGCCAGTGAAGAGACACTTCCACACATGACAGAATTGTATAAATAAGGAGGCTAGTGCCTCACTTAGACACACACTCACTTGTTCATTGAGGAGCAAGTTTCAGAGTTGCAGTTGGAGAAGAGAGAGAGAGAGAGAGAGAGAGGCACATTCTTGGGAGAGGACTTTCTGTATTTGTTTGAGTTATCTCTTGGCATTGTATTGGCTATCTATAATAAGGAAGTTTTGCTAGGTTTTTCTCCCATGAGGGTTTCTCAAGATAAATGATGTGTCTCTTGTGATTCTGTATTTCTCAGTGATCCTATCTTATGCTATTGTTATCTAGTGAAATGAAAAGAACTCTAATAATAGCTTAAACCTTAACATGGTATCAGAGCTAAGTTGAAGAGAGCATCTTTCACAAGAGAAAGTGAAAATCGTCACTGTTGTCGTACATGCAATTTAGGGATTTTTGTTGATGAAGTATTTCAGCCCTAAAACCATCTAGAAAAGTGCACCCTTCCTCAAGGATCACTTTGGCATCCTCAGCGCAAATTTTCAGTGGCTAGATCTCCCGAAACATGAAACCCTAGTTTTCACAAAGTACCAAAAAACCAAAGTACCAGAAGTACCAGAGCACCAGAAGTACCAAAAAACTAGAAGCACCAGTCTAGAAATCCGATGGTCAAGTTTTAGGGGGTAAAAGTTGGATTTTCATAAATCTGACTGCATCAACTTACTCGCCTCAGCTCAGAGCATCTATCCTCTGGATCAAAATTTCAAAATTTGAAGTTTGAAAAAACAGGGTTTCCTCATAAAACCCTAAGTTGCAGTTGCAGTTGCAGTCTCAGAACCAGTTGCAGTATCAATTGCAGTTGCAGCCATAGTACAAGTTGCAGTCACTCTTGAAGTTATTAAGAGTCGGTGATCATTACTGCTGCTACCAGATGGTGCCTCTACCTGCAAATGCCATCAGAGGTATGTACTCACACATGTTTAAACGGTTAAGATTTAAAGTGTATTTGAAGGAGAAGATATCTCTTTCCATTGAGCCAGAAGGATCTCAAGATCCAACACATCCAACACATTCAGAGGAATGATGCAACCTAGGTGTGATTATTCCGATATGCACCTTTTTGTTATGAAACTATTTTGATCAGTGTTGCATGACCATCATTCTAACCTTTCATCAAAATATGAGTCAAGGTATTAGATGGATTAAAAGTTGAGATCATAGAGTTTATCCTCTAACCCTACCTTTGTCAAGATAACATATTATCTTAGTATAGAAGACAGGTTGAAGAAAGCACTCATCATCTTGAGTGAAGGAGACTTGGAAGAAAAGCAAGCACACTCATTCTTGAGGACAAGGCTCTAGGTTTGATTAATCAAGTTGATAAGATTCAAAGGTACACATGATAAATTGACCCTTTACAAGTAACCACTATAGTTGATATAGTAGTCTTTGTAAATTATTATACTTGGTATCATGTGAGCATATAGAGATAAATACTTAATGTAATCATTTGCCTGATACAACTAACACCTCCACTAGGAGAAACCTTGTGTGTTAGTTCCAGGTTGCCATGGAGGAATGTTCGATCACAACACTATAAGAGTGTTGACCTCATTTCGTAATGTATCTCTAAATTTTGATCATTGCTTCAAACAAGCCACAAATGATAGCTCTAAAGGAGCTACTGTGATGATTATTCATGCTATTTATTTATCTATTATTATCAAAAGGATATTATTCTAGCTTGTTGTTTTGTTGACCTTGTTTCAGGTCACATGTGATAACCCTGAGAAAGCTATAGTGAAGGTTGCAGAAGGAAACATATTATATGAAACATGAAGCAGACGATGTACATGACCATATACACTCATGCACCAAAGAAGAAGAAGAAGATATCTCTTGAGATTCAGAGTATCTCATATGAATATTGATTGAAAGGAGAAGAAGGCTCCAAAGATGACCAAACATTAGAACGGGAAGCAAACCTCGTTTGAAGCCTGACTCAATCTTTCATATTTAGACTTGGTATGAAACACCAAGTATATCTTGTAAGATGTTAGCAGGGATGTGACCTTTGATGAAGATGTAGTGCTCAAGAATCAAGAAGATGTCAGCTTGAAGAATTATATGAAGAGGAACTTGTAGCTCCCAGAACTATAGAATCAGTGAGGGAGGTTCCGAGAGTTGCAGAACCAGTAAGGGAAGTTGTAACTTCCCCCGATGAGGAAATTCTAGAAGATCATGACCTAGTATAATTTCAAGAACCTCCTCAGATGATGATCTCCCATAAAAGAAAGCTTGCATGGGCAAGAGAGCTTATTCAAGATGGAGAGAAGTATGGTGTTCTTGAAGGAACCATGAGACAAGTGAAGAGACCTAAGCCATTCTCCATTTATATGTATTTGATGTGTGATATCCTAGAGAAAGAGCCTACTTAGTTTGAAGAAGCCATTCAGAAGAAAGAATGGGAAGATGCTATACCAATCCATAATAAAGAACAATGTATGGGAAATAGTTCCCAGAACGAAGAGCAAGGATGTGGTATCTTTCAAATAGCTCTTCAAAATAAAACATATTGCTGATGGAAGTATTGAGAAGTTTAAAGCAAGATTTTTCGCTCGTGGCTTTTCTTAAAATGAAGGCATTGACTATGAAAACACATTCGCTCCTGTAGCCAGATACACTTCGATCAAAACCATCATATCCCTTGCAACTAAGATGAAGTGGAAGTTACACTAGATGGACATAAAGACATCTTTCCTAAATGGTTTCATTGAAGAAGAAGTGTATATAGAGCAACCTCAAGGATTTGAAGTTGAAGACAGGAAGTCTCATGCCTGCAAGCTGATGAAGGCTTTGTACAAATTGAAGAAATCTTCTAGAGATTGGTATGGCAGGATAGACAGTTTCCTGACGAGCTTGGGATTTACCAAGAGTAAAGTAGATTCTAACCTCTACTTCAAGGTTATGAACGATGAGCCAGTGATATTATTGTTGTATGTGGATGACTTATTCTTAACTGAAGAAGAAAATCTCATCACCGAATGTAAGAAAAGGCTCGCTTCAGAATTTGAGATGAAAGACCTTGGCCTAATGCATTATTTCTTAGGTCTTGAGGTATGTTAGATTCCAGAGAGGATCTTCCTTAACCAAGGGAAGTATGTAGTCAAAATCCTGAAGAGATTCGACATGTTAGAGTGAAAGTCCATGAATACACCCATGGAAACAAAGCTGAAGCTACTGGTCGGCACTTCGTCAGAATTGATTGATGCCATGCTTTATAGACAGATCATTGAATCGGTGATGTACTTGATGAACACTAGACCAGATATATGTTTTGTCATGAACACCTTGAGTCAGTTTTTGGTAGAACCCAAACATGTTCACTTAGTTGCTACAAAACATGTGATGAGGTACCTTAAAGGTACATTAGATTGTGGTCTCAGTTATGATGGAGACCATGATTTCACATTGAGTGGGTACACTGATTCAGATTGGGGTTGGAAGTGTCTCTAACAGGAAGATCACTTCAAGATGTTGTTTCAGTTTGAGATTAGCCATGATCTCATGGTAGAGTAGGAATAAATCCAACATTGCTCTTAGTAGAGCGGAAGTAGAATACATTGCTACGTGTTCTGCCAGCTGTGAAGCTATATGGCTTCGAAAGTTGTTGACTGGTCTATTCGACCTAGAGATGGAAGCAACCATGATCCTATGCGACAACCAGAGCTGCATAAAGATGATAGAGAATCATGTATTCTATGACAAGTCAAAGAACATAGAGATCCGATATCATTACATCCGTGACATGGTGCAGAGAGGAGCCATAAATCTCCAGTACGTTAGCACAGATGAACAGGTTGTCTATGTGTTGACCAAGCCTCTATCTCATGTAAAGTTTGAGCACTTTCGAGATAAGCTTGGTATAGTCTGAAAGGACCTTCCTTGAAAGGGGGAGTAGTTGTTGTGATGAGATGTGCCTAGTACTATTATTCCAGCCTAACCGTTGTGACGTAAAGCCAGTCTAGTTGTTGTGTTGAGATGTGCCTAGTATTGTGCTTCCAGCTTAACCGTTGTAACGTAAATCCAGTCTATTTGTTGTGTTGAGATGTTCCTAGTACTGTGCTTCCAGCCTAACCGCTGTGACATAAAGAAAGTCTAGTTGTTGTTTTGAGATATGTCTAGCACCGTGCTTCAAGCTTAATTGTTGTGACGTAAATCCAGTTTAGTAACTTGCTTCCATCTTTATAGCTGTGAAGAAAAGCAAGACGAGTATTGTGCTTCCATCTTTATAGCTGTGACGAAAAGCAAGACAAGTATTGTGGTTCCAGCTTTATAGCTGTGACGAAAAGCAAGACGAGTATTGTGCTTCCAGCTTTATAGCTGTGACGAAAAGCAAGATGAGTATTGTGCTTCCATCTTTATAGTTGTGACGAAAAGCAAGATGAGTATTGTGCTTCCAGCTTTATTGTTGTGATGAAAAGCAAGACAAGTATTGTTCTTCCAGCTTGATAGCTGTGACGTAAAGCCATTCCAGTAATGTGCTTCCAACTTGATTGCTATGATGAAAAGAAAGACGAGTACTATGCTTCCATCTTGATAGCTATGACGTAAAGCCAGTCCAGTATTGTGATGATGATGTATTAGTTTTATACTAATCCATATTGATGCAAATGATGATTTTATTCCTTTGAGAATGACAATGTTGTCGATGAGAAAAAATTTCGATGATTTATAGATACGCCAGTTAGTGTTCCAAGATGATATTGATGATGTTGTCCTCTCACCCACCTGACGTTGTTGATAATGATGTCCTCTCTCTCACCTGATGATGTTGATGAATACCCTTCTTGTTAAGGGGGAGTATTGAAATAATGTAACTGCAAAGTGTATTCTAATTGTTATTTTGGAATTATTCATTAGATCAACCCCCATTGTGGATTGATCATGTCGGCTATTGTAAAGGACCAAATACCCTTTTGTGGATTTGTCAAAATATAATTGTAATAGGAAGAATAAGAAGTCGACCCCAGAATATATTAAAGAGGCCCCATAATATATTAAAGGTGGTCATAACCGCCCAGTTTGAGAAGTTGGCCCTGTCAGTGAAGAGACACTTCCACACATGCCATAATTGTATAAATAAGGAGGCTAGCACCTCACTTAGACACACACTCACTTGTTCATTGAGGATCAA
>ML777992.1:73801-89907 GCA_009831015.1 Picea engelmannii | reverse complement strand
CTTGGCATTGTATTGGCTATCTATAATAAGGAAGTTTTGCTGGGTTTTCTTCCCCATGAGGGTTTCCCAGGATAAATGATGTGTCTCTTGTGATTGTGTATTTCTCAGTGATCCTATCTTATGCTATTGTTATCTAGTGAAATACAAAGAACTCTAATAATAGCTTAAACCTTAACTCTAATTGCTATATCTGTGCCATCAATAATTTTCAAATCATGATTTCCAATGGCGAGTCCATGAAATGTGGAGGGCGTTGTGAAAATGTGTATCTCCAAATTGGTGAATACCACCTAAAATCTCATATGTTTTCTATCGACATGGGTAGTTGTGACATTGTGTTGGGTGCAGAATGGCTAAGGAGTTTGGGTCCCATTCTCATGGATTTTAAGGAATTAACCATGCAATTCGACCAGGAGGAACAACAATATAAGTTCCAAGGCATCATCGTCAGTTCCCTAGAGATCATCAGTTCCGATCGCATGGAAAAGCTGCTAAAAAAAGGTCATTTTGGCATTATTTCCCAACTCCATGCCATACAAGAAACTAAGACACCCTCTATGCCACAGGACCTCCAATCCATCCTCTCTAAACATCAAGTGGTTTTTTCCACTCCCTCCTTCCCATGGTGTTCATGATCATTCCACTCCCCTTGTCCCTGCAAGCCTTCCTCCCAATATCCATCCCTATCATCACCCCTTTTCCCAAAAAAATGAAATTGAGAAAATTGTTCAAGAACTGCTCAACACAGGTGTTATCTTTCCTAGTACGAGCCCCTACTCTTCTCCTGTGGTCATGGTCTTTAAGAAATAAGGTTATTGGCGCATGTGTCTTGACTTATGCATCCTAAAAAAACTCACCATTAAAGACAAATTTCCCATTCCTGTCATTGATGACCTCTTAGATGAATTGAGTGGCACCCAGTTCTTTACTAAACTTGATCTTTGTTTTGGCTACCACCAAATCCGTATGAAAGAGGCAGAAATTCATAAGACTGAATTTAGAACTCATGAGGGCCACTATAAGTTTTTTGTCATGCCCTTTGGCTTGTGTAATGCTCCCTCTACTTTCCAAAGCCTCATGAATCATGTCTTCCATCCTTTTCTCCATCATTTTGTCTTAGTTTTCTTTGATGATATCCTCGTATATAGTAAAACATGGACAAGCCATCTTGCTCATGTGGATTGAGTTCTCCATCTACTCTCTCAACACCAACTTTTCCTCAATAATCTAAATGTTCTTTTGGCGCCTCAGAATTCGAGTACTTGGTTCATCTTGTTGGCAAGGCCGGTGTCAAGGTGGATCCTAAAAAGATTGAAGTTGTGCAATATTGGCCTCACCCAAAGACTCTCAAAATCTTGCATGGATTTATGAGTTTAACATGTTATTATCACAAGTTTGTTAAGAATTATGGAAAGATTGCAGCACCTCTCACTACTCTCCTTAAAAAGAATTCTTTCACCTGGACTCCAACAGTTGTTCAAGATTTTCAAACCTTGAAGATGGCCATGTGCACCACTCAAGTCCTGACCCTTCCTGATTTCAAAAAGACCTTTGTCCTGGAATGTGATGCTTATGGGAAAGGAATTGGCGTCGTCCTTATGCAAGAGGGTCGGCCTTTGGCCTTTACCAGCAAACAACTGTCAGAGTGAAATTTTGGCAAATCAATCTATGAAAAGGAAATGTTGGCTATTCTGCATTCTGTGGATCTTTGGTGCCCTTATCTATTGGGGAAACGCTTCCAAATTAAGACAGATCATCAAAGCCTCAGGTATTTTATGGAACAACGCCTTTCCTCCCAGAGCAACAAAAATGGGTGACTAAGCTCTTTAGATATGCTTATGAGATCATTTACAAGAAAGGAAAAGACAATGTGGTTGTTGATGCACTTTCTAGAAAATATGAAGAGGAAGGGTCCCTTTTTTCTCTCTCCTTCATTGTACCAGATTGGCTCCAAGATGTTCGCCAGGAATGGCTACACGATCCCAAAAGTTCGCATTTGACACAACAATTGCAGTCCAATTCTCCAGTCTCCCAAGGGTACTCTTGGCTCAATGATGAGATTCGATACAAAGGCCATTTGTATTTAAGTAAACAGTCGAAACTTAAATCCACGGTACTTTCTGAGCTTCATGCTACACCCACCGTTGGGCACTTCGAGTTTACCAAAACCTATGACCAGGTCAAACGTTCTTTTTTATGGGATGGTATGAAATAGGAAGTTCATAATTTTGTGGCTGAATGTGATGTGTGTCAATGCAACAAGGGAGAAATAATCAAATCTCTTAGAACACTACAACTGCTTTCGATTCCACCTTCTATTTGGTGGGATATCTCCATGGATTTTATTGTAGGCTTACCTAAATCGGGCAATAAATCAGTCATCATGGTGGTAGTTAATCGTCTTTCCAAGTATGCTCATTTATTTTCTCTTCAACACCCATTTACAACATCCATTGTAGCTCAACTTTTCATGGATCAGGTCTTCAAGCTTCATGTCATGCCACATTCTATTGTTTCTGATCGTGACCCAACTTTCACCAACAATTTTTGGCAAGAACTGTTCAAGATCCAAGGCACCCAATTGCATCTCAGCACAACTTATCATCCCCAGAATGATGGTCAAACTAAAGTTGTCAACAAGTGTTTGGAAACATATTTGAGGTGTTTTGCATCGGAAAGGAAAAATCAGTGGGCTCAATGGTTACCACTAGTTGAATGGTGGTACAACACTTCTTACCATACAACTACCTGCATGACTCCTTTTGAAGTGGTATATGGGAAAAATCCACCTTCATTTCTCTCATACTTTCCAGGTGTCTCGGAGGTCCAGGCGATTGACAAAACTCTTACAGTTCGAGAGGTTATTCCCCATACCCTCAAAGAGAATTTGGTCATGGCCTAGAATCACATGAAGCAAAAGGCAGATCAACGTCGCTCTAAACGTCAATTTGTAGAAGGAGATTAGGTGTTTCTTCGACTGCAACCTTATAAGAAAATTTCCCTCAAGGTTGACCATTGTTAGAAACTGGCGCCCAAATTTTATGGTCCTTATACCGTTCTCAAGTGTGTGGTACAGGTGGCCTATCAGTTAGCTTTTCTCAATCATTCTATGCTCCACCATGTTTTTCATTTTTCTTGCTTAAAGAAGGTGATTGGAACTAAGTGCCAAACTCAGTTCCCTCATACTTTCCAGGTGTCTCAAAGGTCCAGGTGATTGACCAAACGCATACAGTTTGAGAGGCTATTCTCCATAGCCTCAAAGAGAATTTGGTCATGGCCCATAATCACATGAAGCAACAGGCAGATCAACGTCACTCTGAACGTCAATTTGTAGAAGGAGATCAAGTGTTTCTTCGACATCAAACTTATAAGAAAAATTCCCTCAAGGCTGACCATTGTCAGAAACTAGTGCCCAAATTTTATGGTCCTTATACCATTCTCAAGCATGTGGTACAGGTGGCCTATCAGTTATCTTTGCCCAGTTATTCTAAGCTCCATCCTGTTTTTCATGTTTCCTTCTTAAAGAATGTGATTGGAACTAAGTGATTTGGATACAACCACAAGAAGTTTTTGACCAGTGTGAGCATCATCCGCGTCAGCGAACCATCAAGGAAGTGTTAGTCCAATGGAAAGATACAACTCCAGCAGATGCCACTTGGGAACCATCTACCATTCTGCAACAATTTCCTCATCTCAAGCCTTGAGGACAAGGTTGTTTTTAAGGGGGAGGACATGTTAGGGACCTAACCCCTCACATAGGTAGAATAATATATTTCCATGTAATAAAGGTCAATATTAATAAGGCCTAGCAATAAGGAAGAATAAGTCAAATGTAAGAAGACTTAATAGAATATTCTACTTCTAGAAGGATTTTCCTCTAGATTGTTCTTTTAGATAGACATATTTAGTATAAATAGGAGTAGAGGGTATGAGAAGTTTTGTCTTGGATATTATTGTAATAGAGATCTTCTCTACTATAGGTTTCCCCCTCAAAGAGGCAAGTGAACATTGCTCTCAATAATCAAAGTGCTCTTCTAGTGTTATTCTGGTAGTATTGTTCTAGTTATATCATTGTTTATCTTCCATTTCTAGTTAATCATTTTTGTTCTGCATACTATTTTATATCTGTAATATTACAAATATTTCCAATAATCATTATCAAGGCTCCCTACATTTTCCATGTTTTTTTCCTTTAGTCTTAGCATTAAAGAATTGTACCCTGCAAAACATCCATGCACAATATCAATCACTATGATTTGCTCTACTTTATTGCCACTAAATTCTCAATGAATTGCATGCTTCATTTATGCAGCCTAGATTTGCACAATAAGAAATGTATAATATCTATACCATCACTCACAACATTCACTCTTCATTTATTTCTATATTTAACTAACTAATTTAATATAATCTCACATATCCTCAATGACGATGATGAGGACGATGACGACGATGATATGATGGTGATCATGACAATGTCAATGATAATGACAACAACAATCATGATAGTGATGACGGCGACGATGAGGAGGAGGAGGAGGATGACGATGATGATGGTGAATATGATGATGATGATGATGATGATGACAATGATGATGACCATGATGATGGCGATGGAAATGATGATGACGATGGCACGTGATGATGATTTATGGCGATAACAATGGCGATGATGATGATGAGGAGGAGGAGGAGGATGAAAATGATGATGATGATGATGACCATGTTGATGACGATGGAATGACAATGATGGTGACAATGGAAATGATGTTGATGATGGCATGCGATGATGATGATTTATGGCGATGATGATGATGGTGGTGATGGTGATGACAATTATGATGGTGATGAGGAGGAGGAGGATGACAATGATGATGATGACGACGACGATGATGATGATGATGATGATGACAATGACCATGTCGATGAAGATGGGAATGAATATGATGATGACAATGGAAATGATGATGATGATGATGATTCTTTATGGAGATGACAATGGTGGTGATGATGATGATGATGATGATATGATGATGATTATGATGATGATGATGATGGTGGTGATGAAAATGATGATGACAATGATGAGGAGGAAGAGGATGACAATGATAATGATGAATATTATGACGACCGTGTTAATGACGATGGAAATGACGATGATGATGACAATGGAAATGATGATGAACATTACAATGATGATGATGATGATGATGACACTTTATGGTGATGACAATGGTGATGATGATGACGGCGATGGTGATGACAATGATTATGAAAATAGAGATGATGATGATAATGGCGATGATGATGACAATGGAAATGAAGATGAAGATGATGGTGATGATGATATTAATGTCGATGATGTTGACAAAGACAGTGATGACGATGATGATAATGATAATGATGACAATGATTATGATGATGATGAGAACGATGATGATGACGATGATGATTATGAGGAGGAGGATCACGAAAATCTTGATTATGATGATGATAATTATGATGACGATGACGATGATTAACCCATATAAATAAATACTTTAAAGAGAATAAATTATATAAAAGATATAATCACATAACTCATGCATTTCATCATTTCTGCAATATCATTGATCATCTTCTTCTTCATCCAAGTCTACATATGTATCATCTGGTTTAGAATCAACATTGAAAGGATTGTCCATATAAACATCGTCGTCATCAAAGTCATTTTCAATAATATCATCGTCAATATGATCGTCGAGAACATTTTCATCTACATCTGGCTCAACTTCTTCGACTTCTTCATCTAACGGTACATCTACCTCATGCTCCTCTGCATCTTCTTCTTCAATATCATAGTATTCTAGTACATTATATTTTATAAGCATTCCTCTTGGATCATATTTGACAACGTATGGTCAACCTACTTTACTTGGAACCTCTAAATAAAATACTTTCTCACATTGGCTTAGAAGAACATAAGTTTCTGTACCCAACTCAAATGTCCTTGTATTAACCATGGTAAATCCATTTTCATGCACAATAACTATTATATCTAGATCATGTTCATTCATCTGTAACTTGTAACATTTTGCCTCTAACATAACTGACTTGAAGGATTTAAAGTCACACTCGATTATTTCATCCAAATACCCATAGTATCTATTTTTCGATATTGTTGGATGCCTATCACTTCTTGAGGAAACATTAGTGATCTAAAAGACTGCAGTTATCCCACAATAAGAGGTTTTATTCTTTTCATCCAACTTTTTGTTCCAAAATTTAGGACCATTGCACCACATATCCTTGTGGTGTGTCAACTGTAATATGCCTGACATGTAAAAAATGCATTATCAATCAATAAACATATTTAGACTTAGGAAAAATTTATTAAAAAACACACCACATAGATTAATATATTGGAAAAAAATAAAACATGATGTGGGTGAATAATATGCTTTCCTCTTTATTTTTTAAACCATATGCTAAATCAATTTCCCTCTAAGTAAGATTGGTATCTTGATTATGATGAGCTTCTTTAAGAAAAGTAGCCACCTCTTTCCATGATAACCTACCATTACATTGTATACATTGATATATCCATACCTTCATCCAATAAATATTGTTTGCAATGTATAAATGTAGTGCATCCCACTCTCGACCAACTGTATGAAAAAGGAATAAAAATTACTAATTATAATAAAGATTAATAATTGAGCATGGAATTTAATTGAAACTTAAATAATTACAATATAGAAATAAATAAATATTAATGCGAAGTATTATAGATATCTACAATATAATTACCTTTCACTTTCCTCATTATACCTTTCCCGACCAGGACCTCCCCTTCAATTTTTTTAATGGAATTGACATCCCAAATCTGAGGCGCCTTCATGATTTTTTCTGCTAATTTAGGAAGATATTAACTAATATACACCAAATATTAATATACCATATATGCCTCCACGATAGATCCCTAGGAACATGCACTTTGTCTAATGAAAGCCTTCAATGACTTCAAGTGCCTCTCCACCATCCACTTTGACCTTGTGTGTACAAATCCATGCATTTCAATCTCCTCAACTTGGTGTATGAGGTAATGTTCTTGTGCATTGAAAAATGTCGGAGGTATATACTTTTGCATTTCGCAAATTAGCCGAGGAATTTCTTGCCTCCAATATTTTTTATCTTCTTTATGGATTTATTTAGATGACAACCACCTACACATGATATAATAAATCAAATCATAGGTTTCAACAACAACACATATACATTGAAATTAAAACAGATGTTGACAAGTTGAGAAACAACGATTTTGCATAAAAATCATTAATAATTACCTTGTGTATTTTACAAGATCATATATAACTTGTTTTACATTTTTTTCAAAGTTGTTAGGGGGAGATAGAGGTAGAACATATTGTAACAACAAAGAGACCATTAATGTTTAAGAAACTAAAACCATATTATAATTTACTAAAAATTTGTATATTTACCAATATAGAAATCTACCAAAATAATTATCTTAATGAAGATATGCCAGTCATGAGTTTTCACTGCACCAAATTCACCTTTATTCGTTAAGATATTCTTTATGTTTGAAACAAATCTCATGGGAAATTTAATTTTCCGAATGACGTATTTTACAACATTTCTTTCCTACTCTGTAAATAACCATGGAAGACTATTTTGGTGTCCATTTCTATTTGAATAAATCACATCTTGCAGTGCATGATTGGCTTCTTGAATGTCAGTTCAAATTTTGACAATTTTTTCTTTGTCACTCCTTCCATCTACGATTCTCCACAATTTTTCTGTTACATTCTTCTTGCTATGCATTGTATCAAACAATGAGATATTTGTGGGTGATCATAGTAGGGTAACCTATTGAATTGTACAAGGTAACTTTTAATTCCTTGTGGAATCCCATTAATGCCTTGACGACATTTATGAAAAAAATTAATGAGATTACAACAATAATTGTTAGATACAATAAACATAATTCAATACAAATTAAAATTGTAAAACATTAATATATATGACACATAGACTAAATTATTACCTTAACAATTTCTATTATATTCCAACTTCCATAGGTGAGGTGTCATTCTTTGTGGTTTTATTCCAGGCTCTTATTTCAAATTAAAAAGATTTTTTTTTTATAGTTCGATACCTATGGTTCTTAGGGAGGAATTTCATATACTCATCAAAGTCCTCCTTTTCTAGACTTCTTGAATGACACAATTTCACCCTAGGACCACAAACTGGACGTGCAAATTTACCCTTTGTTTGAAGACCTTCAAGATATGGATTAATGTCAGTGTTATTTATATAACAATGAATTGATATTTAAGAAGCATGCATCATATTTTCATAAAATTATATACTATTAAAGTGAAACAATATGTTACATACCACAAAAATGTGTTAGCCCTAGGGCATCATGAATTGTCCATGTAAGTATTCCATGTAATTGAAATTGCTTTTTCCCTATTGGTCTAGAGATGTCGTACATAGGGATTCCAATCCATAACTTTAGTAGTTCATTGAAAAGAGGCTCAATATATAAAATTATATATTTCATTTGGTACTTACCTAATTAGGTGAGAGTACACATAATTACCACCTTGTATATATATAAGTAATTATGCAACGAATAGGAAAAACAAAATACAATGTTCAAACCAATTTTGTAAAAAAATACCTGGAACAATCATTGTCAACATTATGTGCTCCCTCTTTATTGACATAAAAGGAGGAAGGTTATTGTTTATAACAAAAATAGGCCACAATGATTAAATAGACCAGAGATCACCAAATGGATTGACACCATCAACTGCCAAATAAATCCTAACATTATGAGGTTATTCTTTAAAATTGGCCATCTTTCTTTGATGTTCCTAAAGTATGGATCCCTAACCCTTATGGTACTTACACCCATTGTACAAACTATGGGAGTTTATCACCACCCACACCACCCACCTTTTCCATCCCTTCCATCCATAGTGGTTGCACCTATAAGCCACACACCAGTTCGACCTATTGCAGTCTCCATTGTTGTTGCATCAGTTCCCATTGTTGTATCCCCCATAATTTCATCCATTGCGGTCATGCATAGCCCCATTGCCATATTTAGAAACCCTTAGGCCATCTTTAATATTAATTTGTCTCTTTTTTTAAATATCCATATTGGATACCTAATCCTTAGGCCCTCTTTCATTTGGTGACACAAATTTTTCATTTGGTGACACCATGTTCCTAAATGAAGAACCTTGTGAGGCACCTTTTTTGTTACTTGATCGGTTCAATATCTATTGATTTGACATTGTGGGAATTTTGTTTCTGCTGCATATTACCCATAATATGTAATATTATCATTCAGACATGCATCAATAGCTTGATACTCCATTCCAATATCTTTCATAAATGCACACATCTCTCGGTATGTGCGAGGTAAATTATTTGACAGTGGTAAGAAAAATCCACCTAACAATATATAGCATAAAAAATAACTAGTTAATGTAATTAATACCAATAAAAAAGTATTGCATCATTAATTTACACATTAGTTGACACTAAAAATAGATAAAAATAAATTCTGTCTTTATGTATAATATGTGACGAATTATATTATGTACCTTAGGATCTATGTGACACAAGTGTTTGACAATCCATTCAATACCTTCAAGTTCACCAACAACATTATAGCAGAGAGAATATTTGTTCTTGAGCCTTCATAAAGGGGTTGTTCTACCTTCTCAAGCAGAGTTACATCATAAATATCATCATAGTTTTCATCTACTATTACTTGGTAGATATTTGTCTGGCAACAAACACCTAAGAGGAATTATCTTTGCAATTACATACAATCAATAACATTAGTGTATATAAAAAATATTATAATGAAATACAAATTTATAAATACAATCAATACAAAGACATATATAATGACTGACTTACCATGGGATGATATGTTTGCCCTCCTTCACAATTCCCATACATCCAACAATTTCTTTCAACGATTTTCCTTACAAGTCTCCGTCTTTTCAATCCCCTGCATTAATTGCAAGGGAAATAACATTTCCCATCAGTACTGACCTATGCCTCCAATGCAACCCTTAACCTAGAAATCGTCCTTTCACTCTCTTCAGGTGTTGGCATTGGGATTTCCTATATTTACAACAATATCCACTGAAGCAATATAAGTACATTAATATATGAATATATTCTTACAATACAAATTTCATCGAATTGTATTGACCCCATATGTACTAGAGAATTATTCCATTTTCGTCATATATTTATTAAAGGCTTATAATAGTAGTCAACAATTATTCAACAAATCAAAACCATCAATTTTTACCACATTAGTTCCAAAGCTTGACTATAAGAAAGTAATAAATTCAAACAATAAAAGAGAATTAGACCAAGAAAAATTGTACACTGATTAAATAGAATTGAGTAAACATGTTCATATCTATTTCCTATGGAAAAATTTGGGTCACCAAATGAAAGAGGGCCTAAGGGTTAGGGATCTAATATGGGTATTTAAAAAAGAGACAAAGTAATATTAAAAATTTGTAACCTTCAAAGTACAAATCCAAGCTATGCAAATCAAGAATTGGGTTTGAGGCAGTAGCACATAACAATAATAATAATAAATCATGCAACAAACAATGAACAGAAAAATCTTTTATAACCGTCGCACCTACAACAAAATAGTAAAAAACACTCACCTCCGTCGATCTTTTGACGAACATTGACTATGTCAAAGTTGACCAAGTTAGTGATCATTAAACCATTTTCAAACAGGTAGTTGGAATCCTCTACATTCATCGATAGATCAATGAACTATCGTCAAAATATCGATGAATATAGACATTCGTCGGAATTCTGATGTTCATTAAAGCACCAAAAAATTTTTTTTTTGTCAAAACTTTTGATGATATGATTGAATTTATCCTTATCGTCATAAGTTTTTGTCGAATTTTGACCCCATATGCAGTAGTGGTAAGGTTCTTCAAAAGATACGGTCTGAATTGTTTGATGGCTTTATGGACAAGAAAATCTTACTTTTCCACCGGTAGGTAATTCAGTTTAGCATCTTGTAACTCAATGCTTATGAATGCGATGGGGCACTCAGTCCCTTTCTCACCCTTCTGTGTGAGCACTGCTACAAGAGAATGCTCATAAGAAAAAGTATATAGAAATAAGTCGTTAGTAAAAGATGGACTTTGTAAAGAAGGTGCAGTTGCTATGGAGGCCTCAATATTCTCAAAGGACTCCTTTTCAATAGATGTCCATTTAAACTGAATATATTTCTTTATCATCCACTAAAGAGGCTTAACAATTTTAGAAAAAATCTGGAACAAATCTTCTTATGAAATTGATCTTTCCAAAAAAGGACTACATGGACTTTTTGTTGTGTGGTAGTGGGATTTTCATAATAGCTTTAGTTTGTTCTAGGTCCACAGAAATCACATCCTTAGAAATAACATTCCCCAACAAATTTCCTTCTGAAATAGAAAAAGATTCTTTGGTTGGGGTTTAAAGAGATATTGTATTTTTTTCATCTTTCAAAAATTTGCTTCAGATGTTTGGGGTGATCAAATCTATGTTTTAAATAAATGGTGACATCATCAAGATAGATCACCACACTCTAAGCAATTAGACCTTTGAAAGCTATTTCCATTTCCCTTTTAAATGTGGCACCAATGTTTATGAAATGGAAGGGCATTATACTATATGCGTATGTTCCCCAATTCATCCTAAAGGTGGTCTTTAAATGGTCTGGTTCTGCAACAAGAACCTGAATGTAACTTGAAAACCTGTCTAACAGAGAAAACATTTCAGAACTAGAGACGCGTTGCGGGATTTGTTCCAAAGGGGGAAATGTATAGTTGTCCTTATCAGAGGCCCAGTTCAGATTTCGAAAATCTATGCAAATTATATTTTCCCCCAACTTCTTCCTCACATGCACCATATTAGACACCCATGTTGAGTGACGAACTTTGAATATGATTAGGGTGTCTAACTGTTGATACTGAGAGGGGGATGAATCAATATCAAGTACAATTTAAAAAACATTTTCAAATTATACTTAAACCATTCAATTATATCCAATGAGAAATGAACAATAGTATAATAGTTACACCAATACACCATGCACAATATATGAGAAATAATCAATAGTTATTGTTCAAGGGAAGTATTGACTTCCAAAGGTAGCTACAACTTCCAAATATAAAGGGAGAGATAAACCTCCAAGAGGAAGATATAATCCTCCAATATCAAGAGAGGGTTGAGCTCTCCATCCTTGCCCCTTCTTTCCACCCAATAATATATGAGAGATAATAAAACTTTACATTAAATCATCACCATCAACCAACCATCACATAGAGCCTGATAATGCTTCCTGAGACTTCTTCAACTTCTATAATTCTTCAATTCTTGGAATACTCTGATCCTATAGATAATATTAATCAATGTATTCTATGAAACTCCTCCAAGTTTCACTCCTTGAATCCTCCCCAAAAATAATTTATAGAAAGAATGGTAGACTTTATTCAATTCTGGTTTATTCAGGAGAGAAAACTTGTACAGAATGCCCCACGCTCAATATTTAACATCAGATTCTGAAACTCGCAAAAAATAAACTAAAGTCCATACTCTTTCCAATTAAATTGGTCCCACTTCATTTGGATTCTCTATGAAGAAGTTATGACTGTTTTACCCGAAACACATGTTTATTGACTAGCTTTAGGACTGGTCAAAAACCCTATCTTCCACAGAGTGTATCTCCATAATTATAGAGAATCAAGAGATGAAAATTTTACCATAGGTACCTTGATATGTCTTCTCAATACCATAGCAATTTCACCATCTGAATCGTTCTAGAATTTTTTTTATAGTGAAAATGGTAAGATGACCTGTAAATAACATACCTTAGAACACATCACCAAAAGACTTCATCCTCCCTTGAAATATGACCTTCTTTACTTCTGATTTCCTTTGAAATTCGACTTGTGTATCAAATGAATGTATAATGATATTTATTTATACCATTTATGTCACTTCCTTTTAACATTAGGGCCGACCTGACACTTTCTTATTTTGTAATTCTTTTCTTTAATTATCTTCAGGGCCTACATGTACTTCCTTCTTCAATTCGCTTTGTCATCTTCAAAAATTCATTTCTCCTCAACCATGAGGATCCACGTGACGTGCCACATACCACCAAAAACAAAATGATGTATACTGTCCATACATGGGTGTTGTATCTGCATGTGCATTGTCCTTCATGTCCAAATACCTTCATCAATATTGCAGTCCAAAACCAATGACTAGGGTTGACATCAATGACAACAACCAATATTCCAACACTAACAACTTCTTTAATTCTGTATAGATGAGAGGTTCAAGAGTCGGATGCATTTTCCCTAACTTCTACTTAAATGTCTTGACACCTTCTTTGACAGGAATCACATGTTGAATGATAATGATATAAGTTTCATAGCTCTTCAAATCTTCACATTTCTATGAAAATACATCATGATATCTCTTGAACAAATGCATGAATGTATGCTTCTATGCCTATGAACAACTAGAGCCCGGATTGATGTATTTGAGCTGCTCAGGGGTCCCCAGATTTACTAGAAAGTGCATCATGGTAGAAGTATTGGCATTTAGATTCATTAGTTTCTGAACTTAGTCTGAAGGTTGAACAATTTTTCAAGAGATAGCACATTTCTTGGAATGCAATTTTCTTTCACCTTATTGATATCTCATTAGTTATGAAGATATTTTTCATGTGCTTCATCATCTATTACTAAGTCCTGGAAGATGTCTAATATTGTAAGGAAATTTATGATCTGAGTATCATTGTTGGATACCCTCCAATTTGTGACATTGTCCGGTATAGAAGCCCTGAATATAATTTCAATAGAAAAACCATCATTAAGAGGCGTGAATCTAGAGGTTACATTCACCAAAATGTCTACAGTAGCATTTTGACAGTGAGGTATAGACTCGATATCAAAATATTCAAAATAATAGAGTAGGTTTTATACCTCTTGTTGATGATCTAAAAATGAAGAAGACTTGTATTCTTGAAAATATTTGCAAGTAAAATTTATGTGTTAAAAGAAAATGGATCAACTTTGCAACACATCATTAATAGGATTTACTCATTCAAGATGCATATAAACAACAGCATAATCAATGAATAGAAAACACATAACACAACAAATGATAAAGGAGTTCATCCCTCTCTTGGGCTACATCTCCTGGTCCAGCTTCCAATGGATCATTTGTATTATTTGCTCAAAATTCTCAAAAAATGTGCTTTACAATGCTCAAACTGCCAAATAGACTGCTCCAATGGCTTCAGAACGTCCAAAAACCCCTAGTTGGGCTTTTTCGGCACCTCGTTTGGCCAAAAATCGAAGAAGTTAGGTTTCCTGGAAGTCCCCCCTTCAAGCTTGTTGTCTCTGCATCTACAAATTGCACCTTTGTTCCTTCAACCTAGCACACACGCTTATTTAAGCGTAAAAACCTGGCACCGAACGCAACCGCACAAACGGTGCGAACTGTAGGACGGTTATGGGCGCGCCAGCCCCTAACCGTCAAACTCATGGGCACATGGGTCCATATGACCTTGCGTAAAAGAGCTAAGTCCCAAAGAAAATGAACAAGTGACAAGTGGCAGGCGTGTGGTTGGTTGTAACCGTTTGAAAACCAAACTCGCGCGCGCGCCCTCTATGTGGTAAGTGGTCTCATGGCATGATACAATAGACCGCGGGCTAAAACAAATCTTTTGAAACACGCACGCTCCGTGTATATATGTCGGTCATATGGTTTAAATGTATGCGACCGGGGCTGGGGCTAAGCCCCAGCTCGGACGCGCCCCAAATCACATTTCAATGCAATTTAAATATAATTAAAACCATAGGTTAAACAATGACAATCGTGTGGGCTAGTGGTAGCCCACACACTACCAAAGTGCTGCCAAAAGGAGGAGGTCCGGGGTTCGATCCCCACAGACTCCATTAATTTTTGAACCAATAACCAATACACTGGTGCCACGTAGCAGCCCATGACTGGGCCACGTGGCACCAAACCACTGACCAAAAACTTCCAGGTGTCGAAACACTATTCGCCCAAATCTGCCAATAAGTGAAGGCCACGTCATCATATGCCACCTGGACGTATGACCTCTGCCACGTCAGCGTACGGTCATGCCACGTCAGCATCCGTACGGACTGTACAGACTGCACAATCAACGTCCCTTTTTTTTCCTGTTTGACAATTTGAGCAGGTCGCGATATCTCTCGCTCCCAACGTCCGTTTGAACCCAAACGAGTTGTGTTGGGTTCGTAATGATGAGGCCTATGCTCTCATCCGATTTGAAGTGATTCCGAGCACTTTGAATTTTTGAGAAAAAATTGATCCCCTGATCACACCTCCCCATTGGGAAGCTTTTGGACCTCCAAAAGACTATATTTAGTCTATGTGAAGATGAGGGTATAGTTCCCTCACCCTTCCAACCTCAATCCACTTGGCTTTGCTTGGATTTGTACCTTTAAGACCAACTCGAAGATACTCCACATTTCCTCGTTTTGAAGTTCACATTCTCCTGTCAAGGATGGTGTCTTCATGTAGTTATGTAAGATATTCTGGGGAAAAATCATCTAAATAAGGAATCTAAACATGCTCTCCATGATCATCAATCAACGGAGGCTCATACAATTTCAAATTCTCAACATTAACAACTGCATACATTTGCATATAAGGAGGCAAATCTAAACGAAAGGCATTGTTACCAATCTTGTCGATAATCTTGAAAGGACCATATCGAATCGGTTTCAATTTTTTACCTTCTCCTTTAAGCCTCTCCTTACTGATGTAAAGCCAAAATTCATCTCCAACTTGAAAACTGTGATCAACATGATGCTTGTCATGTCTCGTCTTGTACTTAGATTGACTCTTTTCCAACTGCTCTTGCACCACTTGATGTATCGACTGAATTTGTTCAATGAACTTTTCTGCCCTATCAATGTCATATTGACCATCGATAGCAATATCCTTCCCAAAGATAAAATCTAAAGGATATTTGGGCAAAT
>ML777992.1:19127-70323 GCA_009831015.1 Picea engelmannii | reverse complement strand
CTTGCAACCCTGCATTCCTTTCCATCAAGATCTTCATCATCTCTCTCATTTCCATGACAGCCTTTCTGAGATCTTCATCTTCTGCAGGAACATGTTCATGACTTTCTTCATGAGCCATACTTGGTGAATGCCTCCTTGAAACTAGAGGTGATGGTATATGCTTCCTCCTTGAAGGATGAGAACTTGGCTCCACAAGTTGACCTTCTCCTCTTGTGAGTTTCAACCTTGTGAGCATCAGAAACAAAACACTTGCAAATAATCAAGTCTTCAAAAACCTATGCTCTGATACCAACTTGATCTAAAAATGAAGAAGACTTGTATTCTTGAAAATATTTGCAAGTAAAATTCATGTGTTAAAAGCAAATGGATCAACTTTGCAACACATCATTAATAGGATTTACTCATTCAAGATGCATATAAACAGTAGCATAATCAATGAATAGAAAACATATAACACAACAAATGATAAAAGAGTTCACCCCTCTCTTGGGCTACATCTCCTGGCCCAGCTTCCAATGGATCATTTGTATTATTTGCTCAAAGTGCTCAAAAATGTGCTTTACAATGTTCAAACTACCAAATAGACTGCTCCAATGGCTTCAGAACATCCAAAAACCCCTAGCTGGGCTTTTTCGGCACCTCGTTTGGCCAAAAATCGAAGAAGTTAGGCTTCATGGAAGTCCCCCCTTCAAGCTTGCTGTCTCTGCATCTACAAATTGCACCTTTGTTCCTTCAACCTAGCACACACGCTTATTTAAGCGTAAAAACCCAACACCAAACACAACTGCACAAACGGTGCGAACTGTAGGATGGTTATGGGCGCACCAGCCCCTAACCGTCAAACTCATGGGCACATGGGTCCATATGACCTCGCGTAAAAGAGCTAAGTCCGAAAGCAAATGAACAAGTGACAAGTGGTGGGCGTGTGGTTGGCTGTAACCGTTTGAAAATCAAACTCGCGCCCGTGCCCTCCATGTGGTAAGTGGTCGCATGGCATAATACAAAAGACCGCGGGATAAAACAAATATTTTGAAACATGCACGCTCCGTGTATATATGTCGATCATATGGTTTAAATGTATGCGACCGGGGCTGGGGCTAAGCCTCGGCCCGGACGCACCCCAAATCACATTTCAATGCAATTTAAATATAATTAAAACCATAGGTTAAACAAGGACCATCGTGTGGGCTAGTGGTAGCCCACACAATTCCAAAGCGCTTCCAAAAGGGGGAGGTCCAGGGTTCGATCCCCACATACTCCATTAATTTTTGAACTAATAACCAATACAATGGTGCCACGTGGCAGCCCATGACTGGGCCACGTGGCACCAAACCACTAACCAAAAACTGCCACGTGTCGAAACACTATTCGCCCAAATCTTCCAATAAGTGAAGGCCACATCATCATTTGCCACCTGGACATATGACCTCTGCCACATCAGCGTACGATCATGCCACGTCAGCATCCGTACGAACTGTACAGACTGCACAGTCAGTGTCCCTTTTTTTTCCTGTTTGACGATTCAAACAGATCGTGATATCTCTCGCTCCCGATGTCCGTTTGAACCCAAACGAGTTGCGTTGGGTTCGCAACGACGAGGCCTACACTCTCATCCGATTTGAAGTGATTCTGAGCACTTTGAATTTTTGAGCAAAATTTGATCCCCTGATCAGTTGATAACCTCTCAAGTGGGGAGATAGGCCATGGATAGTGTTTCTTACCTCTCAGACAATTATCTATGAATCACCAAATACTCGAAGGAATTTTAACTTAGGTTCAATGGATTTTTTCAGGCCTTGGACCAAGGCTTCATATTTAGTGGTATGGTTGATGCATTCAAAATGTAAGTGGTAGGATATGATAGTTTTATGTTGTTCTCGATCAATAAGAATACATCATGCCCCAGCTCCTTCCTAATATTTGGAGCCATCAAAGAACACAATCCATATGTTAGTATATGCAGGTGGGTTAATCACACAATAACCTAATTATTTTAAAATAATAGAATTATTGTCATCAGTCTGATTGTATGGAAGGAGTTCAAATTGGGTGTTTGTTTTAATTTCAGATGGCTACACTTCATAACAACCATGGTCAATTTCTAAAAGATAACTGCCCAAAACAATATGTGTGGAGCTTACAAGCTCATTCTTACCTTCAAGTTCAGTTATCATATGTTTCATGTGAGCCTCACTATTAAATCGTATCTAATTTGGTTTACCTTTGTATGGGATCCATAAGTGGGACTAATTTGTAGTAGAAAACCAATCCATGCTTAACATTAAACCATAGATTTCTAGGATATCCACAACAACAATTTCAATAACCTGATGAACTCTGAGATAAGATGCAAGTCTAATAACGACATCTTTAAGTTCACCTCTTACTTTAACATCTAACCTATATAATTGTATGATCCTCATAGTAGTTAATTTTGGGACAACATTTATTCTTTGGAAAGATGAGTAAGGCATGATGTTGGAGGAAGCACCAGAATCCGCTAAACAATTATGTACATTGAAATTAAAAATTTCATTTGTAATAATAAAAGGAGGAACCTGGTACTCTGAGTGTGCGCTTATACCTGTTGCATTTATGGAAGATTTGATCTCAAATTTGTGTATTGTCTTTGTTTCAGTAGCTTTGTAAATGTTGTTGGTTGCAGTGATGGTCTTTTTCTGAGGGATATTGGGATTAAAAGTATCAAGAAGATGATCACGTTGATGGGATAGTGTGCATATATCATACATAGAAATGTTAGCTTTAGTTTTCTTCGTATCTTCAATAACATTATTATCTAAAGCATGCATTTTTGGTCTACTTGTTTTTTTCTTGGTTGTGAACTATTGGGTTTGTTTTTAGCCGTTGGAGTGTTGGGCTTGTTACTTGTAGTGGTTGGGGTAGAAGTGCTTGGTTTTCTACTGTTCGCTAAAATAAGGATATTGGATTTAGTGTTGGCTATAATTAGTGCTGGGGTGATTGGTTTCATATTGGGAATAGGGGGAATGATTTTCCTCAAAGCGGTATTGGTCTTTGGGGAGGAATAAGTGCTTGGGACATATCCCTTGCTATTTAGGTTGTAGTCCCTAGTGGAATATTTTATGACTGGTATATCTCCCACAAAAAATTATTCAATATTCTCATCATTAGATTTGATACACCAATCCCATAGGAACATAGCAGACTCTTGAGGGGCCTCCTCAGTGGTTCCTTCATTTTATGCTCCCTTGGGTTTTTCATAATTTAACTCTTGTTGATATAAAAGATGGTTTATGACCAAGGTCATGGAGTTAACCCACTAAGGGCATGTTTTTTTGGAAATATTCTGTTGGTGATAGGAACAAAAATTATCCATGCTAAAGTTATCCAAATTTAGTGTAAGGCGTGGGACCTCGGGTGGCTTTGGTGGATTGTCATTTATTTTGAAGAATGGATGGAAAACTCTATTCCTTGAGGGCCCTTCCCCAAATTTCTTCTTAATATCGACAACTTCGTTCAAAATCTTCTTAGCTAGCTTAACTATGGTATCCATATATTTGGGTTCTTCTCAGGAGGCTTTGTCATTAATAAAGGATTCTTCCCAATTGATTTAATTTCTTTGGATGAGCAGTGAATTTTGTAAGAAAACAATTCCTTTTCAACAGCCTTAGCTTCTTCAAAATACTGAGTTAAAGAATCCTTTCCAACTCATTTAACAAACATACCTATGGAAGGAATCAAAGCTAAAGTGTAATATTCAATTGTTAGGGATTCCAAGGGAGTGGTTTCAATAGAAAAATTATTGAGGACTATAATAAAGTTTTGATTAAAGTCCTTCACTTTATCTTTATTTTCCATTTTAATATCCCCTAATTCCTTTTGCAAAGAAACAAGTGTTTTCTCTTCCCCAAATTTTCCAATGAAGGCCTTTTCAAAGTCTTCCTAGTTGGATATAGATCCCGGGGTAAGGTTAAAGTACCATGTGGAGGATCTGTTTATGAAGGTGTAAGCAAAAATTCTACAAAATATGTATTCAGAATGGAAAGTGAGAAGATGAGTAGATAACAATAAATTTTTTGTATGATCTTCTGTGAGTCGAGTTTGTCTTGGTCGAATATTGGAAGAAGTATATTCGGTTTTCTGGGCATTTCATGCAAAGGTTCTGCTAGGTTCAGTGCACCTTGGGACAACCATGGTGGAATCAATACTATTCAATTTAGATTTTCACCCATGTTATATTTGAACTCAGGTTCTTTATTTTTACCCTCGAAGTTATTCTCGAACCTTGGAGGAGTGGGAGGAATTTGACTCAAGGGCACGAGAAATTCCTGTAGAGTTGTTTCAATTAGATCTTCTAGAGTTGGGTCATATTACATGGGTAGCTCTCCTCCTAGGGAGTTATGAGGACATAGATAGTTGGCCAAGTAGTTTGGCATATGTGCAGGTAATACGATGAGTTTCAACAAACTCTTCATTGGGTATATGATACCAAGATTCTAGATGATTTTCAGGACTGCCAGTAACACTTTCAAATGCAAGGCTTGTGTCTTCAAAGGTAACATCCTATTCATATGGGATATGAGGAAAATGTTGTTGGAATGGAATATTTTCAAACAACTAGTTGTGCGTTCATCTGAAAATTTCTCTAGTCATGCAAAATTAGGCCCTCCTTGTAACACCAATTCTATTAACGAGGCAGGAATTCCCTACAACAGTAAGGGGTACTCCCTAGTACATGGTCCTAAATAGAATATGCATTGTTTGGTTTAGGTGACCCATCAATATTCTATCCCAGTTGCCATTACTAGTTATGAGGGTGAATGTTTGGATGGTTATGTAAATGAAATATGTAGATGAAGACTATCTAAAAGCATAAAGGAAATCTAATATACTCTAACCTATCCAATCCTAACTAGGAGCAAACTATCGTAACAAAATGAGATGAAATGAAACTAAACTCTACAAAACACTCCAATCAGATAACTATTATGAATATGCACAACTATATAACACATGTATACAAATGTATAACCAGAATAGTCTAAGTCATATTATTGCATACATTAACAACTCATATGATTAGGACATAAACATGAAAAATATTAGCACAATTGTTAGAAACATAGCAATTTATTTAAGAATAGTTTATGAGCAACAATAAATCCTTACAACAATTTGTAAATATTACTAACTCATGAAAATGACTTCTTTCATTCCTCAAGAAGTGGTTACAAAACTGTGCATCTACACCCCACTAACTATTGACATGTGCAAGAATGGGGACGAAACTGAAAGTGGTTGGAAAAAAGAAAAAATAGAATGTAGTTAACAACAAATACGAATTTGATATTTTGTCTTGTCTACGTGCTCTTATCCCTGATGTAGGTTGTCCAAATCTATAATTGATCATAGAGCGATATAATATTGTGATAGGATAGTTCTTCAAGATCTTCCTTGTGCATGGTTTTGTTATCATTGAGGGTATACATGTATTTTTCTAAAGTAGCCATGAAGGCATGGATCATGGAGTGGAATTTGGTAAGTTGTATGAGATGTTTCTTGATCAAATCCATCGTCTCCTTTTTTATTGATTCAATTATCTCATACATGTGACTTGTGCTTTGTTGTATTATCTCAAGAAGTTGTTCCATCATGAGAGTCTTCCCAATCTCTTCCAGTGAATGGAGACAACACTTCCATATCAAAACTTGTGCTTCTTTGTGCAATTTCAAACAGATCGTCAGTGAGTTGGTTGTCTCTTTGTCTTCTCTCTTCCTAGCTTACTGACAATGGTCAAGCTGAGTGTAATCAACCTTTCTTTCTATATTTGGAGGGAAAGGAAGCTCAACTGGCATGTCTGGGTTCTCAAAGATCTATTTGTCTATATCTCCTATACCTTCTTGGATAGTAATGAATTGGGTGTTCTTGGCTTGCACTTGGCCATGTTGTTCTATTATGGTGGCTTCCATTTGTTGAAAGAGCTGGAAGTGAGCATACATGTCTATGATAGATTCCTCTAGTTATGCCATGACATTCTATGCACTTTTCTTAAACTCCTTCAGGTTTCCCTCATTTATATTCACTTTCTTGAGCTTCTCTTCTAGTACTTTGATACTAGAATATTTCTCTAGATTCTGGTGGTATAAGTTCTTGACATTATTTCTTGTCGCTATAGTGAAAGCGGTTTCAGAGGAGGCTATGGAGATTGGATCCTCACTAACGTTTTTTGTTACCAAGTTCTATGTGAGGACTAATAATATATTGCCTCATGTGACCAACACTCTCCTTATTTTCTCCTATAAATATTTCCCATGACCTTTTCTTAATTGAAATTCTTCAGATTGCACACCTTGGTTGGTTTGTATGGGGTGCATATCCCCAGATCCATCTTGTCGAATTGAGTGTGACTACTGGTAGCTCATGTTGATATCTTCGGGATATCAATGTCCATTGGATATGCATCAATATTCTAACAATCTTCATCTTTCTTTCATTGTTCTTCCTCTGTTTCCTTGTCTGCAAGTTCATTTTCTTCTCTCTGTGTCACTTCTTCCATTGTTGTTGTATATGTTGTGTCTCTTTTAGTTGTTGACTTTTGTTCAAATTCTTTTTCGGAAGCCTCCTTTGCTTCTACTTCTTCTTTATCTGCTGGAAATCCCAACCCATATTTGGGTATTGATGTGATACACACATGATTTCCAATAGGAATGATGCCATATGAAAATCCAGAAATGTTTTGGGTCTAGCTTCATTCACTATGGTTATAGACTCAATCAGAGTAGTTGATAAGATATCAACCCATTTGAATGTAGACCCTTCATTTGCATAACAATATATGCGTGACATTAAGGATAGAACAAATGTGGAGGCATCTAATTCTCCATAAAGTATACACAACATAGCCACCAAGTATTGATATGGCAACCTCAATGCTGAGGTGGGATACTCATTGAAAGTACTATGCTTAAAATATTTGTCTGGATTGTGTTGGCGACGGAAGTCACTCCTGGATTGCAGCAGGAGCAGAGCCCGACGCCCATCAGTTTATGTCAAGATTGTGTATGAAAGGGGTGATCGAATGGAAGTAAACTCGGATGATATTGTTTCAACTCCGAAACTAGGCCAGGCATGCATGGGCAAGTGAGGTCTTAGATATACTCCAGATAGTGAGTTGTAGTAAGGGTGAGTAGGGGGAAGACTTGTATCAGAGAGATGCAAAGGTCTGTTGTCAACATCAGGTTTCTAGCAGACTGTAGGAGAATGCATTTAAACGCGAGATCTTCTTACATTCAAACGCAAAAAACCAAAGAATACGATAGTGCCACAATAAATCCTTTATCATAACACAACTGCAATAATTCATGTGAATCAGTCAATCATGAACTCCCTCAGTATGAGATGAAAACTAGATGGAATAAGGAAACTGTCTTTCATTAAACAAGAAATCTTACATACAGATGCATAACCAGAGAACTAGAGTGCCTGCTAAAACATTACAATCATGAGCTTCTCTCTACCATCGATACCTTGAAAAATATCAAAACTAAGTATATATACTCCAAAACATTTGCCCAACAGAGGCTTACTGGACTTTCGGGCTGAGGAGTCTCTTCAATCAAATCTGGCCTGCACTCCTCTGTCATACGCCACCTTAATTCTGCATGGCTCGCGCCAGGGGGTAGCTGAGCCCTTAAATGTTGAATTAGCGTGCGCATGCTTCCCTGGTGAGTTGAGGACTTGGTGTGGCTTTCATGAAAAGAACCAGTACAGAGGACCAGCTTGGGCAGGCTTTCGGCCGGGACACCCATACTTTGCAATTAATGAGTGAGGCGAGGTTTCAACCACCCTCTTTCTTCTTCATTCATTCCCAGTAGACATCGGGATCTAGATTACGTCGAACCAGCATCTGGAGAACACAATCCCCCTTCTAAAACTCAATTCAACGCCTTTGGCCTCCCCTTTGTACATCCCTTTTTACTTTCTCAAGTGACCACGTGCCGTGACCTTACGCCTATTTTCCAGAGTGCTTTCGACGTTTCGGGGTCTGTGGATAGGAAGGAGCGGGTCTTCTTTCTTCGAAATCGCGATGGGCGAAATTCCGGGAGGTCCTAATGGTTGCCACACATCCCTCCACTGATCTAACGGTTCTGAACTGATTCGGAAATACTACGGGCCCAGGTCCGAGACATCTTCAATGCTTCGCGCTTCGGGGATATGAGAGAGTTGTTCCTTACACTTTGAAATCGCAATGGGCAAAAAGGTGAGGAACCTAATCGCACACCACGTGTTCATCCAGGATGAACGGCTAAGATCACTTTCGGTGCTTTGGGGCCCGTCTCGTCAAATGATAAGCATTAGCGCCCCTCCTTTAAGCCTGCTCCTCTGTGACCAGGCGCCAAAACCATGGGCCTAATTCTGGGTGCTTTCGGCGTTTCGGGATTCGAGGTTTCGAGAGGTGAAATGACGAGGTGCGCTTACCCCTCGAACTCCCGAATGCCGACGTGATGCAGATGTGTGCCGTGCGTCCTTTAGATGAACGACCCAGATAGTATTCGTTATTATAAAGGGGGTTGCCCTCATTTACAGGCTCACTTGATGTGACCTGGTGCTAGGACCGTGGGCTCGGCTCCAAAGGTGCTTTCGGCGTTTCGGTGATTTTGGCTATAAAGAATGGGAAGTTCCTTGTCTCCCGAAACGCTAATCCGTGATACGTCGATTGACTGCCACCTGTCTCAATTGGATCGGACGACCCAGATTTGCCTTGAACTATTGGCGCTATCCTTCGTGCTAAATCCCGGGCAACTTGGCAGCCCCAAAATCCTGATGCACGTCAATCAGTTTTGTAGGTGGAGCTCGACTGCTGACATCAAATCTTCGCTCGCTCACTTGACTTGTGATCGGAAAAGAGATTCTCCCACATTACGCTGGGGCGCTTCCCGTGTATCCTACAGACCTGGGTAATTTTCGATCCCAAGACAAATAATGTCGCTAACATTAGGCTCCATGGGGGATAGAGTCGTCCCTGTGATGCTCTAAGAACTCATCTTGCAGCTTCAGTGCCTTGCTATTGGGTTATGGAGTCATTTACTAAGCCGAAAATATACAAACAGAAAATGAACAAAGAACTAAAGGACAATATTTACAAACAAAGGATTCGTCTGAGGCTCAAACAAAACATTTCTTTAGAAAATGACCATTTACTGGGCTGTTGAAAAAATCTTCACCCTCCAGATCATGCAACTGGTACGTGTTGTTTGAGAAGGCCTCAAAGATTTTGAAGGGGCCAATCCAGAGGGCGTCAAACTTGCTATGTTTTCCCTTATCCTATCTGGGTGCATCCCACTTAAGTACCAAATCCCTGATCTCGAACTCCTTCTTCTTGACCTTCCTGTCAAAAGCCTGTTTGACCCTTTGCTGATGACTATGAGTTGTGTCCCTCACCTGTTCCCTGATTTGTTGTACTTCTACTATCTGATGAATCCTTCTGATCATATGATCCGTCTCTCCTTCATAATCTTGAAAGAACTTTGCCACAGGTAAGGCGAGCTGAGTGGGAAAAACCGCCTCTTCTCCGTAAACTAGCTGAAAAGGCGAGGTGCCCAGGGATTTCTTCGTTGTCACTCGATCAACCCATAAAGCAAATTTCAACTTCGTATCCTAGGCCCTTTTGTTGTTCTCCAATAGTCTTTTGATTATCCTTATCAGGCCCTTGTTGGAGGAATCTGCTAAACCATTGCCCTGGGGATAGTAGGGGGTGGAGTGAATTAGCGAGATATGGAACTGCTCACAGAACCTAATGAGAGGCTCAGATTTGAAAGAAGCAGCATTATCAGTGACGATTCTGTTGGGACAACCAAATCTAGCTATGATATCCTCCAGGAAGTTGATAATTGCTTTGTGGGATGTGCTTCTGGTGGGGGCAGCTTCTATCCACTTGGTGAAATAATCTGTTGCAGTCAAGATCCATCTGTGCTGGCCACTTGAGGGAGGATGAATTTCCCCAATAAAGTCTAGCCCCCACTGTTGAAAAGGTGCTGAAGTTATCACATGCTTCAGTGGTAGCGGCCCAAGATGATGTTTCCTTGAGAACTTTTGGCATTTGATGCAGGCCTTGATTTCTCTGTTGACATCAATGAATAAAGTGGGCCAGTAATACCCAGCCCTGAAGATTTTGTGAATTGTGGTCTTCCAGAAATGGTACCCCCCACAAAGGCCTCTATGGAAATCAAACATTACTTTATGGGCTTTTGGTGGGTTCAGACATCTCAGCAACACTCCTAGGGGGTCTCTCTAGTATAAGACTTGCCCAATGAGGCAATATCTGACTGCCTTGAGCTTTAAAGCTCTTGCCTTACTTTTACACATTCCATCCGGGGGCTTCAACTCCTGCAGAAAGTACAAAATGTCATGATACCAGGAACACTCTGCCAGCAATACGCCTTCCTGAGAGCGTTGACTGGGAAAATCAACTTGCTGAATTCCTGAGCAGGTATTGATGAAACTAACGCCCAAGGCTTTGTAATTGGATTCAGCCAGTATCTTGGCTAAACCTTGCCCCTTAACCAACTTGGTGGGCTTTATTTCCAAGTCAAATTCCAGGATTCTAGCGATCCATCTGCCTCTTCTCCCATCTATATCGGGTTGCACAAGGATGTCCTTCACAGAAGCCGAAGGAACGTATGCGGTTACCTTTGAGTGCAAGACATAGACTCTGAAATCTTTGAGAGCTTTCACTAAGGCATAGGCCTACTTCTCCATGATTTCATACCTGATCTTTGCATCTCTTAATGCCACGCTGAAGAAGGCAATGGGTTTCTCCCATCCTTCCTCATTTTTCTGCAATAACACTGTTGCTACCGTATCAAAAGAAGAAAAAGAGAAAATTAGGAATTCTTTGGAATAGTCAGGACTGATCAGCATAGGTGCCTCAGTCAATGCCCTTTTTATTTGGATAAAAGATTCCTTAGGTTCAGCGGTCCATTTCACTTCATTTCCCTTCCTGAGCATGGCTGTGATGTGTTTCACCAACTCAGCAAAATTTGAGACGAATCTCCTCAAGAAATTAATCTTCCCCAAAAAGGCTTGAACTTCCTTCTTGGATCTAGGAAGTGACAGGGTTTGAATTGCCTCTACCCTGCTAGGATCATTCCTCACTCCCTCTGTTGATAATATATGGCCTAATAACTTCCCCTCCTTCATAGCAAACAAAGATTTCTTGGGGTTTAGGGATAGGCCAAACCTCTGACACTCCAGGAAAACTTTCCTCAAGTGGCAGCGGTGCTCCTTGTTTGACCTGGAGAAGACCGTGATGTCATCTAGATAGATTACCACAAACTGGTCCTTCTCCCCGATAAATGCTATGTCCATGGCTCGCTGAAATGTTGCTCCCGCATTCATCAATCCAAAAGGCATTTTGGCATACATGAATGTACCCCAAGGAGTGGTGAAGGATGTTTTTTCTCTGTCCTTAGGCATGACTGATATCTAATTATAACCAGAAAAGCCGTCAATCATGGATATCCTAGGTGCACCCATTACCCTCTGCAGTATGTGCTCCATCTTAGGTAGGGGGTAATTGTCTTTCTTTGAGCTCCTGTTCAGGTTCCTGAAATTGACACAAAGCCTGATTTCTCCACTTTTCTTCCTCACCGGAACCAAATTGGCCACCCATTCAGAATATCTCAAGGGGATGATAATCTGGGCCTCTAGCAACTTCTTCATTTCTTTCTCCATGATAGGTAGGAACATGGGATTTATCTGTCTTAGTTTTTGCCTAAATGGCCTAGCTTCTTCCTTCAATGGGATCTTGTGTTCAATGACAGATGTGTCATATGTATTAAGGTCCTCGTATGACCATGCAAACACATCAGAAAACTCTCTCAACAACTCAGTATATTCAGCTCTCTTTTCTCTGGTCAAACTGCTTGATAATTTGACAAAACTAGGCTCCTCCTGTGTGCCAATGTTGCATTCGGTTGTATCGACATCTTCATTTGAAACCTTACCCTTTACGGCCACATCATTCCCATCGAACAATCTTTCTAAAGGGATTAGTCCCCTCAGAATGTGATTGCTAGGCAGCTGAATAATCTGGTGATTAGCAATTTTATTTAAAAACACCTCAGGGTGAGGGTCACCTTCCGGGTCGGGATCCTGATCAATGTGCAACGCAGAAAATTCATCAATAGATTGGAGAAATTTTTCGATTTCCGGGTCATCTTCAAATACCTTCCAATGATTGACGTTATCCGGTACAGAGGGCCTATATCTTATTTCAACATCATATTTGACCATAGGCAGCAGAGGAACTTTGAGAAAACTAGCTGAGACAGCTAAAGAATCGGCTGAAGTATTCTCCCCCCTCGGAATGAAAGAAATGTTAAAGGCAAAGAAGAAATTTTCAATCATGTCCCATACCTCATCTCTGTAATTCCTGAGTTGGAGATTATTAGCACGATAAGCATTTTTGACTTGCTGGATAATAAACTTAGCATCTCCAAATATTTCTATTTCTTTAATTCCCATTTCCTTTCCGGCCCTCATACCCAGAACAAGAGCTTCATACTCTACCACATTGTTGGTGGTTTCGAATTCCAGCTTGTATGACAGGGATATGGCCTCTTGACAAGGTGATATGAAAACCACCCCAACGCCAGTGCCTTCACTAGAAGAAGCTCATTGAAAAACATCTTCCACACAGAGGGGGTTGGAGGGGGAATCAGATAATCAAGACTGGGCTGCTTTCTAACTTGGAAAGGGTCTTCAGGAGAATCAATGAGCTGCAATAAACTAGACCCCAAGTCGGTGTCAAGTGCAAAGATGGAGTGATTGGTAGGATTTGCTTCGTCACTAACAATGTAGGCCAACTGAGCTTCTCTATATAACCTCCTTTGTTCCCCTCCGAAGAATGGAATGGTGGCATACGTGAGATCCATCTGTAATGTTCCCCCAAGCTTTTTAATCCAAGATCTAGACAACAACATGCCAAATTTGGGGGGAACGTCAGCTACCACAATATCCATGACCACACTCTTCATGGGCAGCTGAAACAAAGAAACCACTAGGTCTTTGATGACTCCTAGACACTGCACCCTTCTTGAATCGAAAGAGTACAAATCATGATAAGTTTTTGTCACCTCCAATCCCAATTATTCCATTACTATTTTGGGCATAAGGTTATGGGAAGCCCCCAAATCCATGAGGCAGTTATGCAGTACTTTATCATGTATGTTTAGGGATGTGTAGAAGGGAGGGGATGAATCATATCTATCTTCTACCATGGGCCCTAGGACAACTGTTGGCTTTTCATCTTGGAGATTTATCGAGTCAGTGGAAGGCTGGGGGAGTTCAGACTGTAGCAGCTTGGAGAGGGACCTTTTGAAATCTTCATTTTTAACGAGTTCGGATAGGGGTACAGGAATTCTAATCTTTTGAATCTCATGCTCAAAATTGAAAAGGGGATAGGCTTAGGAGCTTCCCTTACCTCAGTGACAGGCTCCTTGGCTGTTGGCGAAGCACTTTGAGTTTTCTTTTCTTTAGTAGTGGCTGCTGCGGATTTAGTAGGCCTATCTGCTATGAGGGGCTGGTCTTGGCTGTCAAAGTCTCCTTCTTTCCTTCTTGACCTGAGATTGTATCTGTTAGAGGTGTGACCGACCCTTTCTCCCTTACCTAACTCATGGATTTGGATGTTCATTAGGGATTTTTCATATGCAGACCGAGTCGAATGGGGAAAAGGAGGAGCTTCTTCAACACAATGAATTTCGGGGTCGAACTCATCTATCTCCTCCCCTCCCTCATGAGTAACCAGGTTATTTTGGATAGGGGTTTGAATCCTTTGATATTCTCTATCTTTTTCCCTTTGTTCCCTTGGGAAGGCCCGTGGTCCATTGTTATCAGGTCTCTTGAAACCTCTACCATCAACATTCTGGGGATTTATGTACATGGGCTTCCCTTCTAACTCCCACCTTTCCATTCTAGCAGAAAGTGACTTTAGTATTCTAGCTGTCTCATCTGTCTGAAGGGGCAGGGGAGAGGAGCTGGATGAGGAAGCTTCGGGCCTCTGCCTGGATATGTTTCTACCAACAGTGTTCCTGAGTCGGTCAATAGCCAATATATTAGATTCTACCTCCATGGCTACATCTTGCATATGGGCTAGAGTAGTGGCTCTTCTTTCCCTCAACAGGAGGCAGAAATCAGGATCAAAGGCGCTAGCATAAGTGATCTTTGCAGAAGCTTCAGAGGGTTTTATCTCAGCAGGGATTTTGTTGTACATTTTATTAAATCTCTTGGAGAAGTCAGAGACAGACTCTCCTTCCTTTCTCTTCAAAGACCCAAACTCTGTCATGCAATACATGATGTCTTTTTTATCTCCCCACTGTCTCAAAAAGGCATTATCTAAAGCTTCGATTCCATCAATAGATCCAGGAGGCAGGGCCTTGAACCATTTTCTAGCCTCGCCTTGAAGGCTATGGACAAAAATCCTCATCCATACGTCTGCATGCATGATGACATTATCATTTGTGAAACGGTAAAAGGCTTCTAGGTGTTCTTCTGCAGTTATGTCCCCCTCACCTGTAAACTTGGGCAGCTGCTTGAGGTAACCATCTGCTGGGAGGGCATTGAGAGGTTGCGGTAGCATGAGGGGAGCATACCTAGCAGCTATAATGGCCTCCATTCTGGTCATAGGGGGATTTGCTCCTGCCATAGGGATATTGTGTGGAGGAGAACTCGGAGAAGAAGGAGCTCGAAAAGGGGATACTGGGGATGAGATTCTAAGGGGAGTGGGAAACAATAGGGGATTTAGGGAGAAGGCTAGCGAGCTTAAGTCGGCTGATGTTTCCCTTCGTGCAGAAGCGACAACAGTAACAAGAGGAGGAGCGGTAAAGCCAAGAGTGGGAAAATCTTCTGTGGTCCTAGGTCTACGCCAAGGTATAGCTTCAGGAGAAATGGGAGTGACAAGAATTTCTCCCTCTAATCCTAGACCAGGGGGGGAAACCTCAACAGGAACACTCCTGAAATTCAGGAAACGGGAAACTTCACAAAGTGGTCTGCTAGGAAACTGAGGATGAGAAAATGGAGTTCTTATAGAAGGAGATGGCGGATTACCTGGTTCAGCGGCGATAGCTTCTCCTGCAGAGGCCTTTCCTTTTCCAAGGACCACCTCCCGATCAGTCTCAGGTGTATCTAGAGACAGTTGTGGATGGGACCATGTGTGTCTGCCTCTAAAAGCCACAATTGACACAATAGGTTCGCCACAGTGGAGTCGTCACAATGGAGTCGCCAGGTGCACAGTAGCAATCTTCAAGGGCTCTGATGCATGATGCACCTTCAGAATCAGAAGCTCAATGTCGTTCAATCCCAGGGAAGATTTTCAACTTCGTCCCCAACAACGGCGCCAAGAAATGTTGGCAACGGAAGTCACTCCTGGATTGCGGCAGGAGCAGAGCCCGACGCCCATCAGTTTATGTCACGATTGTGTATGAAAGGGGTGATCGAATGGAAGTAAACTCAGACGATATTGTTTCAACTCCGAAACTAGGCCAGGCATGCATGGGCAAGTGAGGTCTTAGATATACTCCAGACAATGAGTTGTAGTAAGGGTGAGTAGGGGGAAGACTTGTATCAGAGAGATGCAAAGGTCTGTTGTCAACATAAGGTTTCTAGCAGACTGTAGGAGAATGCATTTAAACGCGAGATCTTCTTACATTCAAACGCAGAAAACCAGAGAATACGATAGTGCCACAATAAATCCTTTATCATAACACAACTGCAATAATTCATGTGAATCAGTCAATCATGAACTCTCTCAGTATGAGATGAAAACTAGATGGAATAATGAAATTGTCTATCATTAAACAAGAAATCTTACATACATATGCATAACCAGAGAACTAGAGTGCCTGCTAAAACATTACAATCGGGAGCTTCACTCTACCATCGATACCTTGAAAAATATCAAAACTAAGTATATATACTCCCAAACATTTTCCCAACATAGGCTTACTGGACTTTCGGGTCGAGGAGTCTCTTTAATCAAATCTGGCCTGCACTCCTCTGTCATACTCCACCTTAATTCTGCATGGCTCGCGCCAAGGGGTAGCTGAGCCCTTAAATGTTGAATTAGCGTGCGCAGGCTTCCCTGGCGAGTTGAGGACTCGGCGTGGCTTTCATGAAAAGAACCAGTACAGAGGACCAGCTCGGGCAGGCTTTGAACCGGGACACCCATACTTTGCAATTAATGAGTGAGGCGAGGTTTCAACCACCCTCTTTCTTCTTCATTCATTCCCAGCAGGTATCGGGATCTAGATTACGTCGAACTAGCATTTGGAGAACACAATGCCCCCTTCTGAAACTCAATTCGGTGCCTTTGGCCTCCCCTTTGTACAACCCTTTTTACTTTATCAAGTGACCACGGGTCGTGACCTTACGCTTATTTTCCAGAGTGCTTTCGGCATTTCGGGGTCCGTGGATAGGAAGGAGCGGGTCTTCTTTCTTCGAAATTGCGATGGGAAAAATATCGCGAGGTCCTAATGGTTGCCACGCATCCCTCCACTGATCTGACGGTTCTGAACTGATTCGACAATACTGCGGGCCTAGGTCCAAGACATCTTCAATGCTTTGCGCTTCGGGGATATGAGAGAGCTGTTCCTTACGCTTTGAAATCGCGATGAGCGAAAAGGCGAAGAACCTAATTGCACACCACGTGTTCATCCAGGATGAACGACTAAGATCACTTTCGGTGCTTTGGGGCCCATCTCGTCAAATGATAAACATTAACGCCCCTCCTTTAAGCCTTCTCCTCTGTGACCAGGCACCAAAACCATGGGCCTAATTCTGGGCGCTTACCCCTCGAACTCCCGAATGCCAATGTGACGTGGATGTGCGCCGCACATCCTTCAGATGAACGGCCCAGATAGTATTCGCTATTATAAAGGGGGCTTCCCTCATTTACAGGCTCGCTTGATGTGACCTGGTGCTAGGACCGTGGGCTCGGCTCCAAAGGTGCTTTCAACGTTTCGGCGATTTCGGCTGTAAAGAATGGGAGGCTCCTTGTCTCCCGAAACACCGATCTGCGATACGCCGACTGAATGCCACCTGTCTCAATTGGATCGGACGACCCAGATTCGCCTTGAACTATTGGTGCTATCCTTTGTGCTAAATCTCGGGCAACTTGGCAGCCCCGAAATCCCGATGCACATCGATCAGTTTTGTAGGTGGATCTTGGCTGCTGACATCAAAACTTTGCCCGCTTGCTTGACTTGTGTTCGGAAAAGAGATTCTCCTACATTGCGCTGGGGCGCTTCTCGTGTATCCTGCAGACCTGGGTATTTTTCGAGCCCAAGACAAATAATGTCGCTAACAGATTGTACCAAACCTTAAATAGGTATTTTTCCTTGAGCTTGAATCCACTGACAAGTTATTCATCCAACCTCTTGTTCCCCTTCTCCAAGTGATAGCATTTTTCTAGGCTGGCTGACCAGAAAGATGTTATGGGTTATTCCCCGACATTGAGGATATATCTATTTACCAAATCTACATGCTGGAGAATCCAAGAGATTGTGTCCACGAAAGGGAGTACTACAAAATGATCTTCCATAATCTGTATTCCCGATCTCTGCATATTCTTGAAGATATTCAGTTCATCATGGTTGTTGTTCCTGATTTTATACTTTAAGGCTCTAAAGTACACCGTCAAGGCATCTGAAAAGATAGAGAAAGCCAAAGATAAAAAAAATCGGTTATACGAAAAGGGCTATTGTTGGTTCCTTAACTGTGTCTGTCTAGCTTCCCAGTTTTCCTGGATACTAATGTCTCTTTCAATTACTTCCCATGAACATTCTAACTCAACCCGGTTATTTGTTGTCTGTAGGATGGTGTTAAATAAATTTAAAGCAATGCTCATTTGATCTGACAGTCCAGGCTCGATATTGGGCTATCTTGTAACTGGAACAATCATGAGGGATAAAGACTGAAAGGATAAATTATTGTGTTTTGTTTTAAGGGTTCGCTATTTCTTCTTCAAAACATGTAAGAAGAACTCCAAAACCTTGAATTAATAGTATGAAGAAACTAAAGGCCGTTTCTGGTATCTGGGTTAAATTTTGAAAAGGGAATATGCATGAAATGTAAAGAAAACATAAAGCTGTCGAACAAGGTGAGGCATCAATTAAAGAGGAATCTCACTTTGTGACAAAGGAAGAAAATATTTAGGAAAAACTCTTAATGAAGCATATTATATTGAAATCTAAAACATTTACAGGTCTTGTATCTGTTGATAGCCGATATAGAGGAAAATCTGTAAACGATTAAATTGCAAGAATAATTAATCACCACAGTAGAGGTTGTACTAAATTGTAGTTAAGCATTCATCAAATAGATATATGAAAAATATGAAACAACAGAGAAGCACATAACTCAAACTTGACCAGATCTAGAATCTTCAATCTGTATTTGTATTAATTCAAAAATATCTTCAAATTCTTCTTTACAATGCGCCCAGAAAAAGCCCCCTTTTTTCAGTCTCCTGAAATTATACTTATACCAGATCACCCATACATTGATGGTTGATGATTTCCTAATTCATAGGGGCAAACAATTACAAAAATGCAAACCTCAATCGTTTGCATGATTATCTTTTATTCTCCTATCGTCTCGATAATATAAGTTTTCAAAATGATACTTCATTGTTTTATTGAAGTGTCTCCTTCTTTCAACCCAATACATTCAATACATTTTTCAAGAAAGCGTACAAAATTTTTGGGAGGCTCTGGAAAATCCTTTGCTTTGAATAGATAAAATTTTCTCTGAATTTTTGGAAGCCAGTCTTTAATCCCCTTACCAACAAACTTAATTGATTGAAATTTTAAGTTTGGCTTCATCAACCACCTGTCTATTAGGGTAACATCCATTTCCTTTAACTGTGACATTTCCATCTAAATTTCGTTCAAACATTCTTTGAAATTCAACTGGTGTCTTACAATGTTTATCTGTCCTAATTGCTTAGCGCAATTGTCTCTTCCAATACCTAATGATCCTTTGTCCAACAAATCAAATATTTCTTCGCAATCGTCTTTGATTTCTTTGGCTATTTTCTTGTTTTTTTCTATGTTGGTTTCCCACACTTTGAGCATGATATCACCTTTGATCTGCTCTGTGACAGAAATCTTTGGAATTTTCGATACTTTTTCATTTTCTGAACATAAAACTACCTTTTGAAAAGTGGTCCTTACTGCTTTAACTTCTTTTTCTTTAAAAATAATATTATCAAGAGCACTGCTTACTTCTTGAAAATAATTCTGAATAATCTCTACTTGGGAGATTACTCTCTGGCTCAGCTTCTATGTTCGTATGTATTTCCAGTGACTAGTCCTGAAAAAATTTCAAATCTATAACCTGGCCTTTCATTGAATTCAATTTAGCCTGTAGTTGTCTTACTGATTCTTCTTGCCGAATAACCTGTATTTGGCTAGTCTGCATATTTTTGTTCATCTCGTCTAGACTTGACTTAAGCGATTGAATTTCTTGCTTGTCAGTAGTTCTAGCCTGCTCTAGACCTTTATTTATTTCTTCTTTGATATTTTTCTCAGTATCTTTTAGTTGGTTTTGCAATTGGACTATCCTATGGTTACTTTGTTTCAACCTTGTTCTCATATTGTCAACGGTGAATAGATTTGTTTTTGCGAGAGCTCCCTTGGAGATCGCTACCTCTGTAGCGAAATCTACCTCTTCCATGTTTTTCCCATCTACCAACACCCTATGTTTATTTACCATACCACCTTCTCTCATATACATCTCCTGCTTTAATACAACCTTCCTCTTTTTATTGAAGAAGTAATCAGAGGGAGGTATTTCTTCTCTAGAGATAGGGTCAAGGTCACTAGCATATATGACTCCTATCTTAGGGAGCCCAAAAGTAGACTGTAAAGGGGTCAAGGAAGTGATGGGATTACCCAACTCTGTGGATTTTTTTTCCCCTGTTGTCTTGGTGGTATCAACATGAATAGTAGATGATGAAAGGGGGGTAGATTGACTGGACTCGGGAGGTGTCCCAGACCTTCTTTCTGTTTCTGCTCCTGGATTCTTTGTCTATGGGACTTCTTTGTTTTGTGAAGATCCTTCGCCCCCCTGTGGATTTTCCTCGGTGTCTTTTTTATCCCGCGCTTTCTGTCCAAATCCTGGGGGAATGTTTTCTTGTTCTGGAGGAGGTGTTGTTGCTTCGCCCTGCAATACCTTGGGAAAACCACTTCATCTGTGTCTCTGGAAGGTTAGAAGACTGGTTTGAAGTCAAATGGTAATGTCTGTACCCTGTCTAACACCTTCTCATAGGTTTTGACCCCTTTGAAAATTTCATCGCGAGGGGATTCCTCATGTTCAAATTCTTTCATGCCACAGTGAGCCATGTGGCTTCCCACTGTTTGATAAGGGTCATGTTTCCTGTGTTCGAGATACACCAACTTGACCTCCTCTAGAGCTGCAACTTCAACCTTGGAATGACCAAGGTTGAGTAGCGAAAACATTCCAATCTGTACGAGAAAGACTAGCCAAAACTTCTTTTGAGTTATCTTCAGTTCTATCATAATACCGCCTGTTATTATTTGATGAGCTACCTCCCTACACACCAATATGTCAGGGAAGAATTTCGGAAGTGCATGAGGAGGGATAGAACATCCAAAAACCTTGATATAGGATAAATTCTCCTCAATAAACCAATCGACAACTGCCTTGAGGTTTCCTATGACCGACTCTGAAAAATGGGGGGGTGCACAGCCATGCAGCATCTGATGCATAGGTATCACCACAAAATTACAAACTTCGTAAAAAGAATCCTTATCATTTTATTCCCATAGCTTAGAATGATATTCATGAATAGGTTCAGTGCAGTTTGGGTTCCAACTCCAATTCATCAAAGGGAAAGGAGTCGTGAAACATATAGTGTCCATGATATATGCCGACATGTAAAAGGATACTGGTCGACCACTGGATCTCACGATTTGATACTCCATAACCTCCTTAGATAGGTTATCTGATATAATTTTGTTCCAATTGAAGCTATAGCCTTTGGCTGCTTCATGTAAAAGAGGCACCCACTCTACAGGGAAATGGGTAGGACTTTTCTTCCCGAAAAGTCTACATAGCATCATAGCCACATAGACCATGTACTCATTCAATGAGGTTGTGGCATAAACGTTATGGGTATCGGCCCTGAATTTTGCTGGGTGTCTCCACCAGTCTTTGATTATGCTAGGGTATGTTTGATTTGCCTCTGTGCATTCTTTCCTTTGAAATTCACTTACAAACTCTTTATTATAAATGTACTTAGAATTGGGAGACAATTTGTACATTACTTGTATATCCTCCGGTTTGAAAGAGCCGATGACGACCCCTTGGTTGTCCAAAATTCTTCTCGTCTGCACATCTGTCCTCTCTAAAGCCCAACTGATCATACCGTTATATGTCATGAGTCGTGGGCGCGTGGCTACTTTGTGAAGTTCAGACTCTGCTATGTCTCGTAGTTTGTTTTCAAAATCATCGGGAAAATTCTTGATTTCATCATCCAAGGTTTCAAAAATTTGTCTCCATGATTTGATGGAATCAATGGCACGAGGTGTAGTATCAGACACGGCATCTCCTTCTAGGCTTAAGATTTCAGTTGCTTCTTCATTTTTCTTAGGTGCCTTTCTAGGTGCCATAAGGTTAGCGTTTAGACTGAAAACCTATTTGCAGAGGAAAAATATATAAGCTTGGATAAATGCAACTCACTCCTTCTTGTAAAAACAAGAATGAAATTTGAACTACTGAACGTTTATTAGCCTTTATCTTGTCTTACGATGAGCGTACTGTCACAGGCGATAAGGAATTAATGCTTTAATGAGGAAGATACACCTGGAGATACGCCTTCATGTCGAAAATATCTCCATTTGTTCGTTATTAATACTACCGCGTATCGACGATTTCAAACTGGAGTTTCGAAAGGACTGCTTTCAACAAATCCCGAAATGCAAAATACGAAAAGTAGTTTAGTCATTATTAATCCTATTTTAAACTAACTTAATTTTGTTTTAAACTTTGTTAAAAATTCGCGATTTCGCATTTCAAAATTTCGGGGATCCTGTACCTAAGAGGTATGTCATAAGAAAACCCTAAATCACGAAATCGAGATGGGATTAATTTAGGCACTAATCACTCGTATTAATGCTTTAATTAATCGAGGTTAGTAATTAATTGCTTCTTTTTTTTTCGAAAATTCGGGGATTGGGTGCTCGAGGGTCGACATTTTGAAATCACATTGACACAAGAAAACCCGAATCGCGAAAGATTAATGAATCGTTGATTGTGTTTAAGATTTTAATTAATTACGACTAGAAGATACTTTGTGAAATGCGCGTCGGGACTTATAGCACCCACTTTTTCTTTTTTTTCTTTTATTAGTTTAATATAAAGCCTTTTCGGGATTTCGGCACCGGGACTCTAGAGTTGCTAACTAAAGATCATACCTCGTGAAAAGACGAATCCCAAAACTCAAAAAAAAATTGAAAGACTTTTGACTCTTTTTTGGGACTAAGGGCGGCTCCGTGACTAGAAAAAAATGAAGTTTCAGGTTTAAAGGGTAAAAAATTAAACTTTGTGTCAACATTAGGCTCCATCTAGGGATCTCGTTTCCTTGTGGGATGAGAAGAACATGTAGACCAAGTGCCTTCATTGGGTAAATGGGGTCAATAATTCAACTTTGTGAATTAGACCAGGAGAAAAATCAAAATAGGATTTTATGATCTCTACATTTGAATGTGAAAACTCTTCAAAAATAAAACATCCGATGATCTCGAGTTAGGTTCTCAATAGATTTCCTTTTCTGTAACTGACCTCAAATTTGTGTAAGATAATCAAAACCAAATTAACCATTCTACTAGGTTTCACCTGATTCCGTTTGCATCAAGGTAAAGTAATTTCAATGTGTCAAATTAGGGGGTCCCAGAAACCTATAATGTGAATCCAGCTGAAAGAAGAAAAGTTACCAGAGCGTCTTGTAATTCATGTATAACAGCCTTATCAGATATAAGGATATTTCTTCACTACCAGCGAGCTTGTTCAGTACCCCGATGAAGTTATCAGACTTCCCATATTGAATTTCCTTTCACCACTTCATTGTTTTCTAGCATTTAAATGTTGAGATGAGGGCAATCAATATAATGAATTTCCTTTCTTCATCTCTTTGTACTAGATGGGGGAAATCAATATTGAATTTCCTTTCACCATCTGTCTGTATATATTTTCTTTTAATATGAAGCGGGGGCAATCAATTAGTATGTAATATACTCGGGAAGATATCTGCTTGAATTTTTTAACAACAAAGGCATGTCAACTCACTTAAATAGCTCTGGACTAATCTTCTCTCTTGCCTTCAAACATCATTGGCTTTAGGGAAATTCTTGAGGGAAACTTGACATATTTTTAGGGAATTTCCTTGAGCAAAACCAATCAATTTATTCCTGTTAGGAAGGCCAATAAGGTTAGGATTAACCTAGACATACTTCTGGTTCAGCTAAAGTTAAAGAACTATAAACTCAACTATTCTCATTTTTTAAGGTTTGCTTGAGAATTTTGCGAACCAAAGTGAGACATTTCTTTTCTTAAGGAACTTATGATAAAACATCCAGGGTAAGGCGAGAAGCGGGCTTTACCGTGACTAAGGGGAAAGTAAAGGGCGTCAAAAAAACTACTGCACACATGACCGCTCTTAAAGACTTTCTTAGTTAGTTTTTATAACTTTTCTTTAAGTCCCCCTTTCTTTTTTACTTCCTTATTTTTAAAATTTTCAATGATAACATTAGAATCAATTGAACTAATGATTTATTCATTTGTATCTCTCAAGGTAATTTAGCTTGAATTTTCAGAGCAAAATCTCATACCTTGGTAACTCCTATGTTCCCAACCAAAAAGGCTATTAATTTATTACCTTTTTCATTGGAAGATATTTAATACATTTATTTGTGCCTGTCACCTTTTTAGCATCTCTAGTCTCTTGGTTGGTCAACAACTTTCCTACGAAATAAATTAGCATACTAATTGTCAGGAAATCTCATGAATCAAAATTGTTTTTTCTCTTTTCTTTTTTTTTTTAAATGGAAAAACTTACCGAAGGAAATGGAACTATAAAGTAAGCGTGAAAACAAACCGATATGTACAATGAGATTTCAGAAACACATTAATGCATGAAGTGTTTAAGGTGCCGCCCATTTACAGGGGTGTTGAGAATGTCTCCATCAGAGGCCGAAATCTTATATGGGCCGGACTAGATTGGATCAAATTTGTCATTTTTACCAGTGTCTTCTTTCCTGGCTTCCCATTTCAGGACCAGATCGCCAGGGAGGAAATATCTATCTTTAGCTTTTCGATCAAATAAGGCCTTCATGTTATCCTGATATCTTTATAACCTTTCATTTACTTCAACTCGATTTTGTTGAACTTCAACCAGCTGGTTTATCCTCCTGGTAGTGTCGGGTTCTTCATTTGAATCTTTCCAAAGTTTCATTACGGGAAGAGAAAGATTTATTAGTAAAATGGCGTCAGTGCCATATACCATCTAAAAAGGGGAAATACCAATTGATCTTTTGGTACTTATCCTGTTATCTCATAGAGCATATTTTAAATGGATATGCCATGCTTTCTTATTTTCAGTCAAAACCTTTTTTATCACGGTAATTAGACTTTTATTAGAGGATTCAACTAGACCATTACCCTATGGATAGTAAGATGTGGAGTGTCCTAATATGATGTTTTATTTTTGGCAGAATATTACCATGGCCATTGACTTAAATGCTTGGGCATTATCAGTGACTATCTTTCGGGGACAACCAAACCTGGATAAAATATTTTCTTCTAGGAAATTGATTACTACTGAGTCAGTTGCATTTCTCGTGGGAATAGCTTCCACCCATTTAGTGAAATAGTCTGTAGAAGTTAGAATCCACTTTTGTTGTGCTCTGGAGTGCAGATGAATTTCTCCAATGAAATCAAGACCCCATTGCTGAAATGGAGCTTCGGTTTTGACCAGAACTAAAGGTAAAGCTGGGACTTTTTGTTTGCCTGTAAACAACTGACAAGGAGTACAAGTTCAAAATTTAGTGTTTACATCCGTCAATAATTTATTCCAGCAATACTCGGCTCTTAAGATTTTATAAGTCGTTGCCCACCAAGCATGGTGTCCTCCGCACACTCCCATGTGGAATTTGTCTATAACCTTTTCTGTTTTGGCCTCGACTAAGCAGCTCAGCAGGAAACCCAGGGGGCCTTTCCAATACAATTTACCATCTATGATACAATATTTTACAGCGTGTAACTTCAGTTTCCTAGTTTTAGATGGGGTTAACTCACTAGGACATTGAAGGGTCAATAGGTAAGAAACGATATTGTGATACTAGACTGAAGTAGAGAACTTGTCTTGAATCTCAGTTGTGGGTGCGGTGACGTCAAGCTCATCTATTTCTAGAGATCCCTCATTCTCTTGCAACTGATTTATCCCAAGTTCTTTTAGATTTGATTCGGCTAGCAATTTGGCCAAACCCTGACCTTTGAAAATTTTAGTTGGTTTGACTTCTAGGTCAAACTCTTGAATTTTATCTAGCCACCTGCCTCTTCTTCCGTCGCTGTCTAGCTGCACCAATATATCTTTAACAGAACTTGAAGGCACATAAGCAATGATCTTTGAGTGCAATACATAGGTTCTGAAAGCCTTGAGAGATTTTACTATTTCATAAGCTTGTTTTTCCAAGCTCAGCGTCTCTGAGACTTTTGCTAAAAAATACAATAGGCCGCTCAAAACCTTCCTCATTATGTTTAGAGGCAAAAGAAAAAATCAAAAACTCTTTTGTGTAATCTATGCTTGCCAGGACTGGTGCTTCGCTTATTACTTTCTTGATACGTTGAAATGACACTTTGGCTTCGTTTGTCCACTTATCCTCATTGTTGTTTTTAAGCATATCTGTAATCAATTTTACAATTTCGAAAAAGTTAGGGATGAATCTTCTCAAGAAGTTTGTTTTTCCTAAAAAAGACTGAATTTATTTTACATTTCTAGGAATATTTATGGTATCTATCGCCTTGACCCTTTTCGGATATATTTTGATTCCATCTCTAGACATGATATGACCCAAGAGTTTACCTTCTTGCATTGCGAAATGCGATTTCTTGGGATTAATTGAAAAACCAAATTTGCGACATTTCTCGAAAGTTTGTTTGAGGTGTGTTAGATGTTCTGCAATAGATTTAGAGAAAACAGTCAGGTCATCAAGATAGATAACGATGAACTTATCTCTTTTTCCCACGAAAGCGATATCCATGGCTCGTTGGAAAGTTTCCCCTGCATTCATTAAACCAAAAGGCATTTTATCGTACATAAAGGTACCCCAAGGGGTAGTGAACGCAGTTTTTTCTTTGTCATCTTGATGCACTACAATTTGATTATAACCTAAAAAACCATCAATCATAGACATTCTGTTAGCTCCAACTACTTTTTCTAAAACATGATCCATCTTAGGTAATGGATAATTTTCCTTAAGTGATGATCGATTCAGGTTTCTAAGATCTACACATAGCCTAATCTCACCGTTTTTCTTTCTCACTGAGACTAAATTGTCTACCCACTCAGAGTATCTCACTGGGACAATGATTTTAGCGTCCAGGAGTTTTTTGACTTCTTTTTATATTACCGGTAGTAGGATAGGGTTAATCTGCCTGAGTTTTTTCTTGAAAGGTTTTACACCTGGTTTCGGAGGAATTTTATGTTCCATTATAGTAGTGTCATAAGTTCTCAATTCGTCATAAGACTAAGCGAAAACGTCTTTATATTGTCTAAGAAACTCAACATACTTACTTTTTATTTCGGGAGACAGATATTTGGACAATTTCACCAACCTAGGTTTTTCTTTGGTACCTATATCGCAATCCTCAACCTCCTCCTGCTGAGGCTGTAAGGTAGACTTAAAATGGACGTCATCATGATTAAATAGCCTTTCTAAGGGTATCAAACCCTTAGGTATCTGATTATTTTTTAAAACAAGCATCCGGTGGTTAGTGATTTTATCTTGAAACTCTTGGGGGTCTTCGCCTTCCTGCATGATCCAAATAGGTCATTCTAGTTTTCTTGGTCGGCATGTGTTTCGACAAAGTCATCTACTGTCTCTAAAAATTTCCAAAGTTGTTCATCATCCTCAAAAACTTGCCAATGTTGTATGTTATTCGGTATGGAAGGCCTATGTCTCATTAGTATATGGTATTTTAATTTGAAAGCAGTGGGAGGTGTGAACGTTGAAGCTTCTTTGGCTAATGCATCCGCCTGGTGATTTTCTGCTCTTGGAATATAATGAACATTAATAGAGGAGAAAATATTTTTGATCAGATCCCAAACATAGTTCCGATAAGATCTTAACCTGGGATGTTTATCCTGGTATTGACAATTTACCTATTTCATGATTATCTCTGCATCGCCAAAGACTTCCAAGTTATTAATTTTCATTCTCCTGGCATCTTCCAATCCTAACACTAGGGCTTCATACTCGCATACATTGTTAGTGTGGTCAATGTTCCACTATAATCTATAAGAGAAAGGGATAACGAATTTGTCACCAGGTGCCACAAAAATCACTCTAGCTCCAACCCCAAAATAAGATGAGGCACCATCAAAAAACATCTTCCAAACACTAGTTGTATATACATCCTGTTTTATTTTCTCTTTTTCTTTTTTATTTTCTGTACAACTTTCCTCTATACATACATCAATATCGTCATCAATAGATAAAATACAATTGCCTAAATCTTGATCAACAATATAAATAGGGTAGTTGTTTTGGTTATGTGGGTCACTTACCGTGAATGCTAACCTAGTTTCTCTGTACAAACACATGAACTGTCCTCCAAAGACTGGGATCATGGCATATGTCATGTCGAGTTGGAGGGATCCTCCAAGTTTAGCACCCCAAGACCTGGATAAGAGCATATCGTACTTTGGGGGTATATTAATGACGACCACATCCATTAGAACGCCTTTCGCGGGTATCTGTGCAAGATTAAAGACTAAATATTTTATCATGCCTATACACTTAACTTTTCTTGAATCGAATGAATATAAATCTCCATAAGGTCTGGTGATTTCAAGACCAAGTCTATCCATAATGGCTTTAGGCATTACATTGTGAGAGGCTCCAAAATCTAACATGAAATTATGGAGCAGGTGATCGTGCACAATTAGAGTGATATAGAAAGGGGCAATGGTGTCTTTGGCACCTTCGAAATGTGGGCCAAAAATTATGTTAGGCTTGTCATCTTCTAAATTTATAACATCGGCCTGACTTTCGTTTTTTGAAAAATTGATTAATTTGGCTATTTGTTTCTTGTAAATTGTATTTTTTTCCAGTTCGACAAGAGGTATAGGGATTTTGATTTTATTTATTTCATTTTCCAGATTAAAACTTCCTATTTTTTTGTCGATCTCTATGGTTTGGGTTTCTAACCCCTTCTTTCCAGCTTTCCTTTGTTGTGAGGTTTTAGTTTCAATTACAGGGACCTCCGTTTTCTTCGCGTTTATGACTGATGTTTTCGCTGACTTTGTCTTGGTGGGATATGTGTCAGTGGTCGTAGTTCTTATAGTCTATTTTTTAGCGTTTTTCTAAACTGACTTGTTTATTTCACCCCTCGGAAAAAAAAATTCATTGGGGGAGTTGCGAGGCTCTTGTTTCTAGGCCTTAGATTGTACTCTTGGTGGAGTTCGGCCATTATATCATCTGCGATTCCCTAATAGGCTGAATCTTCAATAATACCGTTGTTTTTGTTATTTTCATATCTATCTTTTGTAGTTGCATATTTTTCATAATCTTGCCTCGTTAAAAAAGGTTGTAGGTAGTCATCGCCAATATTATTAATGTATTCTTCTAGTTCCTCAAAATTGTCCACATCTTCTCCTCCTATAAAGTTTTCACTTTTAAAGGGGGCTTGGATTTTTTGATCCTCATTCTTAATCTGTCTTGGTGGATTTTGAGGGTTAGGATTCCTTCTAAAATCCTTTTTGGGAAAATGCTCATTCTTCACTTGATCTAGTTCCATTCTTGAGATATTATTTGACAGCTCTTTGATTATTCTCTCCATGTCATCCATTTTGTCTTCCGAAGATCTTCCTGATCCAGACAGTCCCCCTTGATCTCTATATCTTCTGGTTTCTTTGTTTCCAGTTTCAAATTTGGTTTTCAACTTTTCTGGTGCCATCATGTTTGACTCAATTTCTAAGGCATCATCTTGCATCTTGGTGAGGTCTACCGATCTCCTCTCCCTTAATAACAGGGCAAAATCAAGGTCGAAATCTCTAGCGGAGGTTCCTTTCGCTGCAGGTTGGGAGGGTTTGACCTCGGCTGGAATCTTATTATACAATTTATTGAACCTCTGGGTGAACTCGAGGACTGATTCAGAGTGTTTCTTTCTTAGAGCCCCAAAATCAGTTAGATAATAGAGATGGTCTTTCCTTTCCCCCCACTGTCTAATAAAATCATTTTCAAGTTCCTCATATGACGATATAGATCCTGCTGCTAGACCTCAGAACCAGGTTCTTACCTGACCTTCAAAATTCTGAACCAAGAGTCTTGAGTAGACATCTTCATGTTCGAGTCCAAGGATGTCGGTGAATTGGTCAAATAAATTGATGTGTTTGGCTGCAGTCAAATCACCCTCTCCTTTAAATTTTAGAAGATTCTTCATGTAGTTTTCAGGTAAGTCATGGAGGGGGACTGGGAGGACCAAAGTATCATATCTATCAGCCACATTTGCAAATATTTGAGGGGGTAGTATTTGGCTACCTGCTCCTCCTCCTCCAGCACCACCTCTAGCAGTTCCTCCTCTGGCCACAACCATTGATAATTTAGAGGTTATTTCTTGGATACTATGAGGAAGGTTTTCAGGAAATTGGTTATCAAGGGACAGGAAACTTGAGGAAGGGGAACTAGGGAAAAGTGGACTAGTTTCTTCAGAATCAGAGGGTGAATATAAAGGAGAATCAATAGGAGTCGTGTCGAGAAAAATAGGATGATTGTAGGAGTTTTGAGAGATAGGAAAATGAACTTTGTGAAGTGTAGAAGTGTAAACCAAAGTGGGAAGTGATGCAGATCTTTTACCTCTATTGGTGGAAGAAACGTTTGGAAAAATATCAGTTTTAAAATCATGCGAGACCAAACCAGGCTCAAGGGTTGCAATCTTATTGGTAGATAATCCCCCGCAAGGAGGTGGGGTATTCGATCCTTCAAAAAGACCTCTAGTGTTCAAATCCATAATTTTAGGTTGATAAAAATTATTTGTCGATGATACAACATGTTTAAGATATCTTCTTGATTTTAATTTTTTTTTTGGATCGGGAACAGACTGGGTTTTTCCTGGTATTCTTTCGGTTAAAAGCTATTTTATTTATCGTGGAGTTGCCAAGTGAAAGATAAGGGTAGCCTTATAAGGTTTTCAATCTTTGTTCACTATCAAAGAGCGAAAGTGTCAATGTCGTTCTTCCCAGGAAAAAAGCTTCGTTTCTTCATTCCTCGACAATGGCGCCAAAAATATGTTGTTCCTAAATTTATACTTTAAGGCTCTAAGTACACCGTCAAGGCATCCGAAAAGATAGAGAAATATAAGGATAAAAAAATCGGTTATATGAAAAGGGCTATTACTAGTTCCTTAACTATCTCTGTCTAGCTTCCCAGTTTTTCTAGATACTAATGTCTCTTTCAATTACTGCCCATGAATGTTCTAACTCAACCCAGTTATTTGTTGTCTATAGGATGGTGTTAAATAAATTTAAATCAATGCTCGTTTGATCTGATAGTCCAAGCTCGATATTGGGCTGTCTTGTAACTGGAACAGTCATGAGGGATAAAGATTGAAAGGATAAATTCTTGTGTTTTCTTTTAAGGGTTCACTATTTATGCTTCAACACATGTAAGAATAAATCCAAAACCTTGAATTAATAGTATGATGAAACTAAAGGCCGTTTCGGGTATCTAAATTAAATTTTGAAAAGCGAATATGCATGAAATGTAAATAAAACATAAAGCTGCCGAACAAGGCGAGGCATCAATTAAAGAGGAACATCACTTTGTGACAGAAGAAGAAAATAGTTAGGAAAAACTCTTAATGAAGCATATGATATTGAAATCTAAAAAATTTGCAGGTCTTGTATCTGCTGATAGCCGATAGAGAGGAAAAGTTGTAAACGATTAAATTGCAAGAATAATTAATCACCATAGTAGAGGTTGTACTCAATTGTAGTTAAGCATTCATCAAAGAGATATATGAAAAATATGAAACAACAGAGAAGCACATAACTCAAACTTGACCAGATCTGGAATCTTCAATATATATTTATATTAATTCAAAAATATCTTCAAATTCTTCTTTACAATGCGCCCAGAAAAAGCCCCCTTTTTTCAGTCTCCTGAAATTGTACTTATACCAGATCACCCATACATTGATGGTTGGTGATTTCCTAACTCCTAAGGAAAAACAGTTACAAAAATGCAAACCTCAACCGTTTGCATGATTATCTTTTATTCTCCTATCATCTCGATAATATAAGTTTTCAAAATGATACTTCATTGTTTTATTGAAGTGTCTCCTTCTTTCAACCCAATACATTCAATACATTTTTCAAGAAAGTGTACAAAATTTCTGGGAGGCTCTGGAAAATCCTTTGCTTCGAATAGATAAAATTTTATCTGAATTTTTGGAATCCGGTCTTCAATCCCCTTACCAACAAACTTAATTGATTGAAATTTTAAGTTTGGCTTCACCAACCACCTGTCTATTAGGGTAACATCCATTTCCTTTAACTGTGAAATTTTCATCTGAATTTCGTTCAAACCCTCTTTGAAATTCAATTGGTGTATTGCAATGTTTACCTGTCCTAATTTCTTAATGCAATTGTATCTTCCAATACCTAATGATCCCTTGTTCAACAAATCAAAGATTTCTTCACAGTCGTCTTTGATTTCTTTGGCTATTTTCTTGTTTTCTGCTATGTTGGTTTCCCACACTTTGAGCATGATATCGCCTCTGATCTTCTCTATGACAGACGCTTTGGAATTTTCGATACTTCTTCATTTTTTGAACATACAACTGCTTTTTGAAAAGTGGCCCTTGCTGCTTTAACTTCTTTTCCCTTAAAAATAATATTATCAAGAGCATTGCTTACTTCTTGAAAATAATTCTGAATAATCTCTACTTGGGAGATTACTCTCTCTTGCTCGACTTCTATATTCGTATGTATTTCTAGTGATTGGTCCTGAAAAACTTTCAAATCTATAACCTGGCCTTTCATTGAATTCAATTTAGCCTGTAGTTGTCTTACTGATTCGTCTTACCGAATAACCTGTATTTGGCTAGTCCACGTCTTCTTGTTCATCTCGTCTAGACTTGACTTAAGCGATTGAATTTCTTTCTTATCGACAACTCTGGCCTGCTCTAAACCTTTATTTATTTCTTCTTTGATATTTTTCTTGGTATCATTTAGTTGGTTTTGCAACTGGACTATCCTATGGTTACTATGTTTCAACCTTGTTCTCATATTGTCAATGACGAATAGATTTGTTGTTGCCAGAGCTCCCATGGAGCCTTCTACCTCTGTAGTGAAATCTATGTCTTCCAAGTTTTTCCCATCTACCAACACCCTGTGTTTCTTTAACATACCACCTTCTCTCATATACATCTCCTGCTTTAATGCAACCTTCCTCTTTTTACTGAAGAAGTAATCAGAGGGAGGTATTTCTTCTCTGGAGATAGAGTCAAGGTCACTAGCATATATGCCTCCTATCCGAGGGAGCCCAAAAGTAGATTATAAAGGGGTCAAGGAAGTGATGGGATTACACAAATATGTGGATTTTATTTCCCCTGCTATCTTGGTGGTATCAACATGAATAGTAGATGATGAAGGGGGGGTAGATTGACTAGACTCAGGAGGTGTCCTAGACCTTGTTTCTGTTTCTGCTCCTGTATTCTCTGTCTATGGGACTTCTTTGTTTTGTGAAGATCCTTCGACCCCTTGTGGATTTTCCTCGGTGTCTTCTTTATCCTACGCTTTCTATCCGAAGCTTGGGGAATGTTTTCTTGTTCTTGAGGAGGTGTTGTTGCTTCGCCCTACAATACCTTGGGAAAACCACTTCGTTTGTGTCTTTGGAAGGTTAGAAGGTTGGTTTGCAAGTTGGGTGGCAATGTCTGTACCCTGTCTAACACCTCCTCATAGGTTTTGACCCCTTTGAAAATGTCATCGCGAGGGGATTCCTCATGTTCAAACGCTTTCATGCCACAGTAAGCCATGTGGCTTCCCACTGTTTGATAAGGGTTGTGTTTCCTGTGTTCGAGATCCACCAACTTGACCTCCTCTAGAGCTGCAACTTCAACCTTGGAATCACCTAGGTTGAGTAGTGAAAACCTTCCAATCTGTACAGGAAAGACTGACCAAAAATTCTCTTGAGCTATCTTCAGTTCTATCCCAATACCACCTACTATTATCTAATGAGCTACCTCCCTGCACACCAGTCTGTCAGGGAGGAATTTTGGAAGTGCATGAGGAGGGATAGAACATCTGAAAACCTTGATATAGGAGAAATTCTCCTCAATAAACCAATCGACAACTTCCTTGAGGTTTCCTATGACTGATTTTGAAATACGGGGGGGGTGCACAGTCATACAACATCTGATGCACCGGTATCACCATGAAATGAAAAACTTCGTAAAAATAATCCTTAGCATTTTCTTCTCACAACTTAGAATGATATTCATGAATAGGTTCAGTGCAGGTTGGGTTACAACTCCAATTTATCAAAGGGAAAGGAGTCGAGAAACATATAGCATCCATGATATATGATGACATGTAAAAGGTTATTGGTTGACCACTGGATACTCCATAACCTCCTTAATAGGTTATCTGATAGAATTTTGTTCCAATTGAAGATATAGCCTTTGGCTGCTTCATGTAAGAGGGGCACCCATTCTGTAGGGAAATGGGTAGGACTTTTCTTCTCAAAAATTCTACATAGAATCATAGCCACATAGACCATGTACTCATTCAATGAGGTTGTGGCATAAATGTTATGGGTATTAGCCCTGAATTTTGCTGGGTGTCTCCACCAGTCTTTGATTATGCCGGGGTATGTTTGATCTACCTCTGTGCATTCTTTCCTTTGAAATTCACTGACAAACTCTTTATTATAAATGTATTTAGAATTGGGAGAGATTTTGTACATTACTTGTATATGCTCTGGTCTGAAAGAGTCGATGACGATCCCTTGGTTGTCCAAAATGATTCTCGTCTGCACGTCTGTCCTCTCTAAAGCCAAAATGATCATATCGTTGTATGTCATGAGTCATGGGTGCGTGGCTAATTTGTGAAGTTCAGACTCTGCTATGTCCCAGAGTTTGTTTTCAAAATCATCAGGAAAATTCTTGATTTCGCAGTCCAAGGTTTCAAAAATTTGTCTCCATGATTTGATGGAATCAATGGTATGCAGTGTAGTATCAGACATGACATATCCTTCTGGGCTTGAGCTTTCAGCTTCTTCTTCACTTTTCTTAGGTTCCTTTCTAGGTGCCATAAGGTTCGTGTTTAGACTGAAAACATGTTTGCAGAGGAAAAATATATAAGCCTGGGTAAATGCAACTCACTCCTACTTGTAAAAACAAGAATGAAATTTGAACTACTAAACGTTTATTAGCCTTTATCTTGTCTTACGATGAGCGTACTGTCACAGGCGATAAGGAATTAATGTTTTAATGAGGAAGATACGCCTGGAGATACGCCTTCATGTCGAAAATATCTCCATTTGTCCGTTATTAATACTGCCACCTATCAGCGATTTCAAACTGGAGTTTCGAAAGGACTGCTTTTAACAAATATCGAAATGCGAAACACGAAAAGTAGTTTAGTCATTATTAATCCTGTTTTAAACTAACTTAATTTTGTTTTAAACTTTGTTAAAAATTCACGATTTCTCATTTTGGAATTTTGGGGATCCTGTACCCAAAAGGTATGTCATAAGCAAACCCCGAATTGCGAAATCGGGATGGGATTAATTTATGTGCTAATCACTCGTATTAATGCTTTAATTAATCAAGGTTAGTAATTAATTGCTTTTTTTTTCATAAATTCATGGATCGGGCGCTCGAGGGTCAACATTTTGAAAGCACTTTGACACAGGAAAACCCGAATCGTGAAAGATTAATGAATTGTTGATCGTGTTTAAGAGTTTAATTAATCACGAGTAAAGGATACTTTGTGAAATGCGCGTTAGGACTTATAGCACCCACTTTTTATTTTTTCTCTTTTATTACTTTAATATAAAGGCTTTTCGGGATTTCGGCACAGGGACTCTGGAGTTTCTAACTAAATATCATACCTCATGAAAAGCCGAATCCCGAAACCCGAAAAAAAATTGAAAGACTTTTGACTCTTTTTTAGGACTAAGGGTGGCTCCATGACTAGAAAAAAATGAAGTTCCAGGTTTAAAGGGTAAAAAATTAAACTTCGTGTCAATAATGGTCATCAACTTCAACCGGGAAATTTTGTCTTTTGAACATTTGATAGACTTCGCCCCCACTTGAGAAAGTCTCCTCCTTTTTCAAGGAGTCCTGATATGTCATCATAAATTTCTCCTACAATGTTAGGTTCATCTTCATGCTGGATACCACTACCGAAGGCCTCTTTCATGGGTTCTTTGCTTGTTACCTTCTTCTGTGGAGATAATTCTGAACCTAAAACACATGGTCGAAATTTTCCCAAAAACAAAACCAAACAATAAAAATAAGCATGATGAGATCATGCGCTGTAAACATATGTGTGAAAAATAAATATGATTAAGTAACCCATGTTTTGAGTACCCGAAGAGTCACTAGTATCTATGTTAGGCAAGATATATTCATCTGATGATGATAGGATGATCGTAGGAATTATGGGGTTCTAAGCTTCAGTGAAAAATAAAGAAGGACACCTTAGTTAATGTTATCCTAGTTAATGGCTAAGAAATTAAAGTCGGATAATTTCGTGTGAACTGCTCTGATGTGTACTGGGAAAGTTCATGGTAACTCCTCTGATCGAACTGAAGGAAAATATGTTAAGAACACCGGTGGGAAAGAGTACATTTAAGATAATTTTGCGGTAATATTGTCAAAGGGTCGGAGGAGTTGGCATAAAGTGCTTCGGTGAACACCACGAGAGTTTTTATAAATTTGTCTAGTGAAATCAAAGGGAATCGTATCAAGTGCCTCGATAAAGTCTGACAACGAATACACTAAGTGCTCTAAGTGGATTAGGGATGATAATTATAAGTCCCCTGGAGAGAACCGAAGGAAGTCTCACTAAGTTTTTAGGATGAAACAGAGACAATCTTATTAATTTCTCCAGTAAATACCAACAATGATTGTGCTAAATTTTCTGGAGGATTAAATTGGAGAGGTTCTCATTAAGTTCTTTGGTGAGACTGGAAGGGATGGCACAAATTTCTCCATATGGACCAAAGACAATCATGTTAAGTATTTTGGAAAAAAACTGGTGATAATATTGAAAAGCTTTCTGATGAAGCCAGAGTTAATATTGTAAATCCCTCAAGAGGTACCAAAGTTGATTTTACCAACTTATCTAGGATATATGCATTCAAAAATTTAACAAAGTCTCAAAATATTACTTGGTCGAGTTTTAGGGCTTGAGTGATGGAGGTCTAGGATATTAGGGTTTGGGTTTGATTATCGTTGCAATTGGTGTATGGATTTGGCATCCTATGCTTTGGTGACTTAGTCGAGACAAAAATGGGGCTTGGGGGAGGATCCCTTCAAATAAATTCAAAATCTACAAATATTCCCCGGGAAGATACCAAGGGATCAATATGAATTGGATTTGGCACTAGGTCTAGGTTTTGACTATGGGGTTATGTTAATGTCAGGATGGTGAAGCTTGGCCAAGGACCAGAGATGAGGAGGGGTCGAGGTATGGAATAACCCTAAGGTAATATACAATTTAGGGCATGGGAGGTTGGACTATGGTGGATTCCAAAGGGAATTATGGTCAGGGATTCACATGGAGTGAAGGTGAAAGGGTTGTTGTCATCGAGGATATCAATAAAACAAATCTAGTGGGGTCAAGGTTTGAAATATCTGTATATGGATTATATATCACCCATTAACAAAAAGAAACCTAACCCTATCAAACATAATTAGTGTGTGAGTGTTAAGTCTTACCTGGAAAGGTACCATGTAGATGGGGAAGCACAACACATACATGTTGATGTTTTCCGTGAGCGGGGGGAGTTTTGATCCTTGGTCATTGAGTAATATTTTCTCTTTTATGTTAGGTGGTTGGTGAATGATACTAAAAATGGAGTGAGGGAGGCCCATTTTTATAAGCACGGGAGTGAGGTCACCGGAGGAATCAAATCCTTTATTGAAAGCAGTGGTGGGAAGGTCTTTGGTCATACCAGAGACATTTGTCAGAAGTACTCCATTATGGATCAGATAGGATAACATGAATTACTCTGGTCGAGTGTTTAATGAATCAAAGGAGTTGAGATGAAGAGTTTCGCTGCTACTAGAGGCGTTAATTCCAACTTGGTCGGTGAGTGGGAAAAGGCACATCAGAGCATTTTCGGGGAACTCCTCTGGTTCGACTAGAGGAGTTTTTAAGAACTCCTATGATTGAATCGGAGGAGTTAGCATTAAGTATTCCAAATATCAATTTAGTGCTTTGGAATACTTTGAGGAAAATCCTTTGACATACACCAGAGAGATTCAAGGGAACTCCTCTGGTATATACTAGAGGAGTTAAAAATAACTCATTCGATAGTCGAGATGGTTTTCATAACTTTATCTAAGTCTTGGAGAAAAATATTCAACCCAAACCAAAGACAAAACCAAAACAAGGTCACCTCTTAGGAGAAAGGTAAACCAATATCAACATTGAGGAAAAATTTCAAGCCCAGAGATTCTCATAGAGGACAAGAGGGGTCCCATTTTCTTGGAGAGAAGGATTTACAAGAAAATAAACAATATAAAGGGAGGTTGTTGATGCTTAGCACAACACACACCTTTCCCCAATGTTGGAAACCTTACTAGAAACCCCATGATAACCACCAAGGTGAAAAATGGTAAAAATCATAAATTATGAGCGAACATCTCATAATAAAAAAGAAGCCTTTGAAACTTATCTAAATTCCCCAAGTATTAAAGTGATACTTACCATGAAAATTGACTAGTTACCTCATGAAGCAAGACCTATCATCTTCTATGGATCAAGTTAGTGTGGTGGAATATTCTCTTCTGTTGATGATGATGGTGAAGTGTGGAAAATAAGAGGGGATACATGGGTTGTTTTACCCATCCATCTCTCGACACTCCATGTCTGCTACATGTGATCCTTGAGACATCATCTCCTTAGTTACCCCTAGGCTAGGGGGTGTAACACCCTTCATTAAGGGGAACTCAAGCAAGCTTGTTTTATACTGGCATCTTACTATTCTAAATCCATTTTGGATTTTTAGGTTTTTATCCAAGGTGACCTTTGGGATTCTTTCGTTTCTATGCCAATTGAATCATATGTTATTTTATTTCCTAAATCCATACATAATTTTATGTCCTCTAAATCCATATCAATAATTATTCCCCAATATGAAACAAATGTACTAAAAGAAAATACCATAGCTCTTGGTACTCTCATTTTGCCTACTTGGAGCTTTGACGATAATCATTCATTGGATTTGAAGTTATCTACTTCCCATGTACTAACCAAACCCAACATTTCTATTGTGCATTTTGTCAAAATCGGGTTCCCAAGGCCATATTATGCATCAGTAGTAGGAAAATTTGTTTATAATAGTTAGTCAAAATACCTAAATTTGTGTTTCAATTTAGTGGAAACATGTTTGATTGTATGTATGGAAAATGGAAAGTTGATCGTTCTATGATTCCATTTGCACTATAGTTGATGTTTCTAGTAATTGCAGCTATGACTCCATTTTTTTAATAGGGTCTTGAGATGACTCCTTTGAATTTGTTTATTGGAAAACTACATTAATCCTTGGTAGATTCTCTTTGATGTAAATGTTTTTTTATTCACAGATCATCATAATCATTCATCAAAATCAAATAAAAAAACAATTCAATTCATAGAACATGTGCCATGGAATGTTGTGTGTGTGTATTCAAAATCGGCTCAATTTTACATTTTTAACAAAATGGCACATCATGCCTAGTATACATAATGGTTCCTCATGCCCAAAAATAGAAGAATGGAATATAGTTCCTTAGATACAAAATGACACTCATTGGCCACTCATTGACCATTTCCACCCTCATCACTATCAGGTGCATCCCTAAAGAATATTTTCCTCCTCTTACTTGAAGCAAAAACTCAAGTCTTCGTGCATCTTGGTGTGGTTCTTATTTCCGGAGATTGGAAAAGGAAACAACATTCTTACAAGTTTTTTTACACAATGAATTAACACACTTACAAAATGATACTTTATAATTCAATCCAAGAAAAATTACAATAGATGATATTGTAATTCACAAGGTTTCTTCCCTCCTTCGTGACCCTAACCTCTATATTATGTCACCCTATCGAAGTTGCAAGAATAAAAGCATGAAATTTAATAAAAAAAATACTAAAATCAAATCCATTCATGCTACATAAAAAAATCATCAATGAATTATCTAACTATGAATAACTCAGGAAGTGGTGGAGATTGGATAGTAGGTAGAGCTATCAGTTGTACAAGATAATCTGAGATGACATTTTTTGTAGGGTCGACTATTGTAGCCACATTAGAATATAAAATGGGGATATGCATGACCACAATGGATGAAATTATGGGGTATACAATAATGGGAACTGATGCAACAACAATGGATGCAACAATGGAGACTGTAATAGGTCAAACTGGTGTGTGGCGTATAGGTGCAACCACTATGGATGGAAGGGATGGAAAAGGTGGTTGGTGTGGGTGGTGATAAATTCCCATGGTTTTTACAATGGGTGTAATTACCATAAGGGAGGATCATGGTATCCGAAGTGTTGGGTAAGTTGGCCAAGGACCAGACTTTCCCTATAACCTGGGACAAATTATGTGTGAAATGGGGGTAGTGGTTACTGGACAAAAAATGAACCAACATGCATACACAATTATAATATTATCAGTAGTACAAAAGAAAGAAAGAAAGTCAAAATAAGATAACAAATTTCATATTAAAACAAAATTTAACTCAACACATGATACTTGAGTATGGGGAAATCTATCCCCTTATAGTATGAATTTTCCCTCTTAGACTTTTGTGCATTATCAAATTGGTTTGCAGCCTTAGAAGAAGTCATCCACTTGACTCCATAAGCCCTAGAAGGCACTATTTCTTGCCTCTCTCTTGTTTAAGGATTGATTAAACACTCAAACAATCTTCTCCTAATCTTTTACTAACTATCTCTAACCCTAGTTTAGTCTAGATCACTAACTTATTTGTTGTTGTTATAAATGTTTGCTACAACCATCTAATTGTAGCAATTTTTTTGGATACTCAACATTAATTTCTAGCTAACCATTTTAGAAATCGCTTATGACAAGTTATTATCATACTACTTAGTCAATGTTATCTTTTCATTGTCTTTTCAATCTTTTATGAGGAGTACTTGTTGCAGTTGTTACAATTTATCAATTGTTTTTGTAAACTTATTAATTGTTGCAATTTTATATCAGCTAGCACTTATTTTCACTGTCCATTGTCTATTGAGTTGTTATTATCATATTTGTACTTGGAATTATTGTATATGCATGCTATATTGTCTTGTTCCTAGCAGGTACATCAAGCACTTCATTAACCTCATCTTTTAGAAAAAGATTTAGTGACTTTGGTAACCAATGAGAGGGGGGAATATATATTAACCACAATCCTAATTTTCCAGCCCTTTAGGTTACTAGGTACACCTCCCCTGGGGTAGACCCTACCTATCCCTAAAAAGTGGGGATTTCCTATTAAGGTGACAGTGATAGTATATCATGTTTGTTACGTCAATATCCCTTAGTTTCCTTGGGCTTTGGGAAACTACGGATTGTACGATAACATGCATATCAATTTATGGGGTAAAGAACAATAAAAAATAGAATCCTAGTTGATGGCTTAATACCCCATAAAACTCACAAGTAAATGAGGTTTAATATTACAGGTTCAATATTTTATTTTAGCAAGATAGGTTGAGTCTTTGGAACAGTTTTGAAATTAAACCCCTTAAGTTTTTGTAACAAGAACATAGGTGTTGTGAGTGTCAATGTTGAAAATAAAATAGAAAATAACAACTTTAGAGATCATACAACACTAAATTTTGAATAGTCCATGAAAACTATTGGATTTGACCACACAAATATTCTTCTTAGATGTACTATTTGACACGAAAAATCCACTTAAGAACAAATTAAAAAAGAATGAAATACAATGAAGGGAAATACAAAGCATAGGATAGGGAGGGAAACCATTTGATTGATATCAAATTACAAAAGGAAAAGAAACACCACCTGCCTAAGTTAACCATCTAAAAATTTGTAGTGTAGCTATGGGGATAATATGTCGTACATAGGGAGGTACCCAAAGGGAATAATAATAGAGAGGTGGCTATGTATTGTTATGTATGGAGACCACTTTTAGTAAATAAGGCCTAGTGTGAACACGATAAATGTGAGAAGGCTTACTAGAAGGTTCCACCTACTCAAAGGTTCCTTCTCTAGAATGTCCTTAGGGGTAGTTAGTATTATATAAGGAAGTATGAGAAATGTAATGAGCATGGTTGAAGAGTATTGAATTTGGAGTGTATCTCATTAAGACATTTCCCCCTCGAAGAGGCAAGTGAACAGGAGTGGATTCCTTCCATAAAAGGATCAACTATAAGGTGTTTCCCAACCCTAAGGGTTTCATATTAATAAAAGTGTGGATTTCTTGGATATATTGTGTGTGATTTTATTTAAATATATTAGGAATATAACAAGTGGTTTCAGAATGCTTTCTTCGATGAGAAAATGAGCATTTTTTTCTATTGTGTAGGTTTTCAAAAGAAGAAGAAAAAGGAGGGTCATGGAAATTAGATCAATTCATGTAGCTTTCTGAGAAGAATTTGTAGAAATTGGTTAAACATATGAATTCCTCTCAGAAAAAGAACCAATTTCAAAAAAAAATCGTCTAAATCAGATTTTAGGAGGTCAAGATATTGTTGATTTAAAATCAACAATTTTCAAGGTTTTTCTGAGAATGGCCACATGATTTGCAAGTTTCTGTAGCATTTGGTCAAGTAATTTCCAAAAATTGTTGTAAATATAAGTTCCTCTCGGCATAAAAACCAATTTCAAAAACAAAATTGTCTGAAACGAAGTCTTGGAAGTGAAGATATCATTGATTTAAAATCAACAATTTTCAGGATTTTCATAACGACTGCAAGACTGTAGAGCTCATAACTTTTGACAACATGCTCAAATTTACACTAGATCAATGCCATTGGATATAATATTTTTAGAGCTTTATTTTGGTATATTATATGCGGTGCTTCCAATGGATATGCCATGCACTACATCCTCTGAAAAATTTTGCTCTCAACTCCTCATGGGCCTAAACAATGCTCTCTAAGATATTCAAACCCTCATGAGCATAAAAGAAGATATTCAATATATTCAAGAGACAATAGCTAAATGGAAGGATATCTATATTATGAGGACCATATACCCTTACATCAATAAATAACATAATCAAGAAGGATATGCTTGGTACGATTTTGAGTTCGACTGTGATGATTGGTATATGGATAGTTGTCATTTATGGGATGAAAACCACTTTTATCTTCTATATGATGACTCTACCCCACTTAATGTATATCGCATTATGGAGAGAATTCAAGAGCCTTCTATGAATATTATTTTTCAGTTTTCTCAATCTCTCATACTAGTGTGTTATGTGGATGATATTTTAGATATGGATGGATCTACATATGTGGATCCATATGACTAGTGTAGACATTTGGAGAACCATTTTTAGCTGGCTATTGAGTCCTAATATATTCAAAGGGGATTTGGCATGAGCACTTGACATGGGACCTAGGTTTACAATGGAACTTGGACTACTTCAACATGGTGGCTAGCACTTCTACATGGGACCCTAGTTGTCTAGCCCACTATAGAATTATGGTCCACACTTACCCATGGGACCCTAGTATATGGTTTTACTTCCTCATAACAAGTGTAACATCCTCATTTTCAATCCCCAAACTGATGATATATATTGTAAATATGATGTATGGTCGAGGGCCAAGTGATGTAATATGTAAATGATGTATATCGAATGTAATAAACAAAATGTATTACCAACAATAGATAGACATGGACTAATATTTGGGGGCTTGGTTTCTACAAGAGAGGGAAGGGGTCCAAGGAGAGAGTTTACCCATGTCTATTAAACCCAAACCATTTTTCAAAATTATACTTATTTTGAACCTTATATTTTTTTGTTGAGTGTTCTAGAGCCCAATAATTGAATTCATGTAAGGGGGTGGGTATGAGAAGTCACATCCCATACTTATTGAGAGAATGGGGGTTGAGTATAATCAATCTTGGGAATAGTATTAGTCAAGAAAGAAATGGAGAAGAAGGAAATTCATATGGGGAAGGAGAAGAGTTTTTACACGCATATCTTTGGACAACAAGGGAGTTTTGAGTGTTGAAGCTTGAAGGAAGCCATAGTGGAAATGTATGGTAGATGTTTTGGAGCTATAATTTCTTGGGAAGAGAGGTTATGGACATAGGATTAATTTTATGTTCAAGAAGTTGTCAAGGGAGAAAGTATTTTGGTTGTGTAAATTCCTACTGTAGTTGTAGATTCCTGGAGTCCCAACAGATAGTTTCATGTCCAACCTATGTTGGAGCCTATAGGGGATTGGGAAGGCCTAAGGGACTATGTGTAGTGAAGGGGGATCCCATCCTTGGGTTATGAAAGTTGTGTGAAAGAGAGTCGGTGGACTCGAATTAGCTATGGGAATTTGACTACTGAGAGGGGGACAACAACCAACCTTAGGGACCACCGTCTCTTCTGGATTCATATCCCCATCTCAGCGGTGACTTTTTGTTGAGAACTAGAACAACAAGTCTATGGTTGGGAGGAACATTCATTCTTTGCAGTGGGTTGCATACTTACTAAGATAAGTGTTCTTATTTGTTGCGTTTATTTATGTTAAATGATGATATAATTGTTATGTGTTTTATTATGAGTTATTGTTGTTTATTGTTGTTTGTTGTGAATAGAATGATGCATTCAAATCTCTATTTATGTGGCCGAATGTTGTTGTATGTGTTTATATGTTGTTGTGCACATTTAAAATAATTACAATTACGTTTTTAATTAGTATGGATAATTGCATGAGCTTGAATGTCACGTTATGCATTATTTTCGCATCTAGAATTGGTATAAAAAAAAAAATTGGGTTGTTTTAGTAGTAGTGTGACCCAAGTTGGGGGTTGGGTGCATTACAACAGGTGTTGAGGACAACACTTTTCTAAGGGTGTTGTAATGTAGCGTACCTAGGGGGATAATATGGGATACCTAGGGAGGTACCCAAGGGGAATAATAATAAAGAAATTGTTATGTATTGCTATGTATGGAGACCACTTTTAGTAAATAAGGTCTAGTGTGAACACGATAAATGTGAGAAGGCTTACCAGATGGTTCCACCTACTATAAGTTTCCTTCTCTAGAATATTCATAGGGTTAGTTAGCATTATATAAGGAAGCAGGAGCAATGTAATGAATATGGTTGAATAATATTGTATTTGGAGCATAGCTCATTAGGAGGTTTCCCCCTCAAAGAGGTAAGTGAAAAGGAGTGGATTCATTCCATAAAAGGATCAAATGTAATGTGTTTCCCTACCCTAAGGATTTCATATAAATAAAAGTGTGGATTTCTTGGATATATTGTGTGATTGTATTTACATATCTCGGGCATATATAACTAGAGGGATAATATGGGATACCTAGGGAGCTACCCAAGGTGAATAATAATAGAGAGATTGTTATGTATTGTTATGTATTATTATGTATGGAGGCCACTTTTATAACATAATGCCTAGTGTGAACACAATAAATGTAAGAAGGCTTACTATAAGGTTCCACCTATTGGAAGGTTCCTTCTCTAGAATTTTCTTAGGGGTAGTTAATATTATATAAGGAAGTATGAGCAATGCAATGAACATGTTTGAAGAGTATTTTATTTTTGGAGCATATCTCATTAGGAGGTTTCCCCCTCAAAGAGGCAAGTGAACGGGAGTGGAATCCTTTTATAAAAGGATCAACTGTAGGGTGTTTCCCTACCCTAAGGGTTTCATATTAATAAAAGTGTGGATTTCTTATATTATATTGTTCTTGGATTTATTGTGTGATTCTATATTCAAATATGAGGCACATAAAAAAATTCCCTAGGACTTTAGCTAACTCCAATAACCACCTCGAAATGAGAATGGATCACCAAAAAATACAAACATGGTAGTGGAAGTGTCAAATAGGACACTATAATAATCTAGTGAGCTAAATGAGAGGTCACCCTTATAACCAACTAGAATTATAAATATGCATGAGAGAGAGAGAGAGAGAGAGAGAGAGAGAGAGAGAGAATTGAACTTGACTTTGAAAGTTAAAGCAAAGCCTTAAAGCCGGTGCACTATTACCTAAGTAAGAATAGTTGTGTACCTAGCCACAATATCTGTGTTACATATTACACTCTATGTACATGAGTTGTTCTATGCGTACATGCTTAAATCATTTCATACATTATATTCGTAAAAATAATGCTTTAATATAATAAGGGCCTAATGACTTGATTAGTGACTTAATTAGTGAGATAATTCTTAATTTAGGGTTTTTGCATAATTATTGTTATAAATAGAGGTTTCTCCCCTCTCATATGTATATTTCTTATCATTTTATCAATACAACCAACTAGCTTATGGTATTTATTGGAGACATATTTCATTACTCAAATTTGTAGATGCAAGACACTCGTGGTTGTACAAATACCCTCATTTTTCCTTGCTTCTATCTCTTAATCTTTGTTCATAGTTCAATTATTTCCATAGTTGCAATAATTGTTCTATTTTAGGTTCTCAAACACTACAAGTTGGTACCAGAGCTTCAACCAAATTTTAATCTTGTTGTGTTCTTTTAAAAAAGAAACAATAAATTTATTTTTTTAATGTTGTGGACTATATCCCAATATTATGTGACTAAGAAAGAGTTGGAGAAAATTTTCATGACATTTGTAGAAGAAATGAGGTACTTGGTGCAAGCAATATACCATGATTATTCATTATATGACCAAATATTTCAAGGGGGGAGATGATCATCTAGACATTAAATGCAAGCTACAATTATACCCCACAATATAACTGTTGCAAGAAAGTGGAAGTACATACTTGGTTAAGAAATATCAAGTTAGCATTCATTATGTAACACATGTACATTCAAACTAAAAGTATGGAACATGTACTAACAACATATGACAATTTTTTTTAGGAAGGACCATTTTAATTCATGAATCGCTCATACTATGTGAAAATAAATCATTTCTCAACAAACTTTTGCTACATGCATCTATACATTCAAAAGTATAAGATCTAGTATACACCATGATTGCAAGGATAAACAAAGTTCCACTATACCTATGTGTGTGGTACACCGAATGTGCAGTTTGTTGCTACTACTACATTAGTGGTGGAAATTAGCATTGATGCATCTCCAGGTGTTGAGGGTCTACTATCTAAGTGTAGAAAATTCACATATCATATAATTAGATATAAAAAAATCACAGAGTAAACTATATATATATATATATATCATTGGAGAACATAGATATCATCAAGATACTAACCTCCTCCATGAAACTTTCATGTCTAGTGGACTCCATCAACCCATAACAAGTATGTTTGCATCTTGAGCATCTATGAGTGTCACATGAACTAAGATGGGAATGCCTAGTTTTTCCACATGGCTTCTCCGGGCTAGATGTTGTTGCAAGGCTTGAAGGGGATTGAAGGCCAAATCCCTCCCCCAAAATCACTTGAAGGTTCCTCCAAGTGGGCTAAATCTATGAGTCAAAGTGGATGTGGATGACAAGGTTTGGCTAATTTTTTCTTCTATGGGAGGATGTTGGGGAGGGGGGTTAGGCCTCTTCCCAAGAGGAAAAAGACCTAACAATGGGTCATGACTAACATTTTTTCAATATTATGCAAACCCATGACCCACCCCCTAGATTTTTTTGATATTATGGTAGTTGCAAGAGGTATTAACCTCTACGTGTAACCTTTGATGAGACTAGAATATTCTCGGAAGCAAGAGAAACCCTAGAAGGTTAGGAAATAACCTTAGAAGACAAGTCGGTTCAAGATAAGAATTTATATTAAATTATTATCCTCTAGAAGTAGGAATCGTCCCAGTTAGGTCACTTGGAGGACTATAAATGAGAGGGCTCTAGAGCTCATTTGACACACTCATTCTTACAACTGCATAAGGACAAGTAGTGCACATGACTGGAGGAGAGCTGCAACTACAATAGTGGTAACTTGGGCTTTGGTTGTGGTTTGTAATTTATGCTTGGTCTTTGGTTATCTTTGCTTGGTACTCTAGCCTTGGATAGAGGTATGCTACCTTGATTGGTTATTGGTTCTAGGGTTTGCTTCCAGAATTATTTAGTATGTCAAGGTTAAGGTGCTTAGGGGTGGCCTTTGTGCCTATGGTTGGGTGATACTATTTCTATATTGTCTATTGTGAAATGAGCACACCTATTTTTCTAATAGGTTATGGGCCCACACTATATTTGGAAAACCTAACCACTGCAAGGTAGATTGGGAGGATTTTCTCAGTTGTAGTCACAATTTCACTGCAGCAACAAAACCCTAACCCTCTTATTGAGGCACCTTAAGAGAAGCACTTGACCTAATTCCTAGATAACCTAGTGTGCCCTAACCTAGCGCACCTCCTGATACTCTCAACAAGCCAAGGTGTCAAGTTTGATTTTTTGGTCAAAGTCAAAGGTTTATCAAGTCAAAGTCAAAGGTTGACCAAGTCAAAGAAGTCATGAATTACTCTATGAAGTTAGAAAACAAGTTAGAAGGGGATTCTAACTTCAGAGCATGGAAGACAAGGATTGACCTCATCCTTTCCAAGAATAAAGTGTTGGATATCGTGAAAGCCAAGATCATGGAACTACAGTTTGAAGCAGGAAAAGAGAAGAGACCTCATAATGCTGCAGTTATGGAGAAGTTCAAGGACAATGAAATCAATGCTATGAGTATCATAGTGGACTCTGTAAAGGACCATTTGACACCCTACATTTATCATCTTGACTCATACAAGAAGATGTATGATGCTCTAACTAACCTCTTCTCAGTCAGAAATATTGGACAAGTAATGAGTCTAAATAATGAGCTCAGTGCCCTAAATATGAATGATGATGACACCATAACATCATACTTTGTAAGAATCTCTTAGTTAAGAGATCAACTACAAGCTATCGAGGAAATCATTTCAGAAAAGGAACTAGTAAATATCGTACTTAATAGTCTTCCCAAGACATGGGATGGATTTTCTGCAAGCATGAACACAAGAATAGAGTACCCCACATTTGAAGAACTTTGGACTTGTTGTGCACAAGAAGAATCAAGGATTAGCGCAAAATAGAAATCCCAAAAGAAAGATGATGATCGAGCCTACACAACAAAATTCAAGAAATTCTAGAATAAGAAGAACTTTGGCTCAAGGAAGAAACCAAATCAAGAAAGAGATATGTCAAAAATACAATGCTTCAACTGCCGAAAATATGGTTACTATAGGAACCATTTCCCTGATTTAAATATGAGGAAGGAAACACACGAAGAAACAGTTGCCAAAAACAAGGAACCCTCAAGGAAAGTCAAGTAGGATGAAGCTGATTTTTTCTTCTAGTCAAGGCCACAATATTCTTCTATAACGTAGTCCTTGTACATACCATGTTTACATAGTTCTTATACATATCATGTGTATCTATTTCTTGAAATATAAGATGATCAGTGTCAATGAAAACAAAATGGAAGAAGAACAAGATAAGGATTTCCATTACACTAACTACTAGTAATGCATTTGAAAAGGATGAAGTATGTTAACAACTTTTGGTGACAATCCTTGTGGAAGCTATTAAAATAGTATATAAGTAACAACTGTCGAAATGAGAACCAAAATTGAAGAGATATGGAAGGATTCAAACCAGAAAGAAGTCAGTAATCAAGAGGAAACTAGAATAGACTTGTGACACTTTACAGAAAGCAAGATGGATGAAGACGGAAGCATGGACTCTCTCCGATGGAAGGAATTGATTGCAGAATGACTAAAGAATATCATGCATATTTCTCATTCATACATGAATTTGGGAGTAGGAGGGAGATAATTCAAAATGAATCTATGATCCATTGAAGAATCCGTGAAAATTATGAAGTATATGTCCATGATCTTCATTAGGAGTAGCAGTCATGATAAGCAGCGCGTGTTCATTTTGACTCTAGAAGAAGTCTTCTTCGAAAACAACCTTTGGGTATCCTTGGTTTTCCATCTACATTCCTATGACGAAAGGAAGAAATTGGAATCTTCAAGAAGGAAGGGCATGGAATCTATAGGATACTCTATGGACCCCAAAGTTGAAGAGGAACATGAGGAAGAACATGAATATTCCAAGAAAGAAAGAAAATCCAGAACAATCAATTGAACCAACTATCATACCAAGAATCATAAGACTACCAACATGGTTTGAACCCACTATAAGCAGTCTAGCAATAGGAATGGAAGGAACTTGTGATGAAGAACAATGTATGTGAGAAATTGTGAAAAATACTTATAAATGGAAGCATTGATAGATACAAGGAGAGATTTGAACTAGAGGACTCTCCCAAAAGGAGGGAGAAGACTATGATGATAGCTTGTTCCAGAAAACCGGATATACCTCTATCTAAGCCATTATATCTCTTGCAGTGTCCATGGATTGGAGTTTACATCAGTTGGATGTAAAATTCTATTCTTCCCAATAGAGCAATTGAGGAAGAAGCTTATGTAGAGCAACCTCAAGGTTTTGAGGTATACCAGAAAGAGACCCATGTATGCAGATGGAAGAAAACCTTGTATGGATTCAAGCAACTTGATACATAGCATCTCATATACAATAGAAGCATGGTGAAAAATTCCTGTGATAGATGAAGTGTATCATAATGATTATTCAGTAGTCTTGGATGATGGATTGCAAATCCATAGAAAACTCATATGATGACAAATCTAAAGAAGTTGAGAGACTCTGATCCAGAAGACTCATCCTTGTAGCAATAGTTGATCGACTCCTTGATGTATTTGGTGAATACCAGGCCGAACATTTTCTTTGTTGTGAACATGTTGAACCAGTTCCAGGAGGAAGCCAGACGTGAACAACGGATAATTACAAAGCATGCCTTGAAATGTCTTCATGGGACGTTTGAGTTATGATATACAATTGCATGGATTTATCGATTCAGAGTGGGTAGGGAGTGCAGATAACATAAGGAGTACTTCTTGGATATCTTTTAGTTTGAGCTTTGCCACGATATAACAGGCTAGCAAGAAACAAAAGTCTGTTGCACTCAACACTGCAGAAGAAATGTATATTGCACTTTGTGATGCTTGTACGGAAGCAGTGTGGCTTTGTAAGATGGTTTCTGGACTTTTTGATTGGGTATTTGATTCGACCATGATATATTGAGATAATCAATGTTATGTGAAGCTTTCAGAGAGCCTGATGTTCCATGACAGGTCGGAGCATATTGAGATCAAGCATTATTTTCTTCATGATAAAGTCTAGAGGAGAGAATTGGTTCTCCAATATATCTCCAAAGATGAGAAGATAATAAATATTTTAGATATTATTTTCGGGATTAACTGCGTAGTGTAAGTCATTAATCTAAGGTTTTCCAAATGGGGTAGCAAGCAAAGTGGGCTTGATTGTGGGAAAACTCCATAGTTAAGCGCGCTTGAGCCAGAGGCGTCTTGGGATGGGTGACCACCTGGGAAGTCCTGGTTACCGGGTGCAAGCCCCGGAAGTGATGATTGATGCTATGTGATTCATTTCGTTGGTTTCAATCCCATTTCTTCACCCCTGTGA
>ML777992.1:0-11060 GCA_009831015.1 Picea engelmannii | reverse complement strand
AGAACATTATTATCAAATCTTTATCATCAAATCATCCATATCATCAACATCTTCAAATCACCAAGAAAATCATTGCCAAATCATCAATATCATTAAATCAAATATTGAATCAACATCATTAATACCATTAAATCATCATCAATCATCCACCATTATCATCATTACCAAACCCTTAGTATCATCTAGTTCATTAATTCATCAATATCATTATCAAAGATGGGAGAGACATGAGACTAATAAATAATGTAAGAGAGTGATGAATTTATGTGTTGTTGTGTGTTTGGCTTGAAAGTGTTTGGTTTGAAGATTAACACGGAAGATGAATGTGTTAGCAAAACCCATTTTTGATAGCCCACGTGAACAAGCCAATGCTTAAGATGATTAACAACATAACTACTTAAAGAAATTGCATCCAAATTTTGCTCATCATTGTTGGTCCAGATCTATATATGAAACAAGGATCAAGAAATTTCACCCTCATATTTTCTGAGTAAAGGAAGTCGAGCAAATTGTTGTGAAAGTGAGGGGGAGAAATCGGCTAAGAAGATGAATCTCAACGCTTACTGCAATTAAGGAGGTCAAAGTGGGGCATTATTGGTCTAGCGCCTATGACGACATTAGCTCTTAAGTGAAGAATATTGGTCGAGTCATGACCCAAGTGTATCCAGAGAAATAATTAAACAAAGACACAATCTGTTGGAAAATAAAGATTCACAGATCTGTGATTTTTGGTAGCAAAAAATTTGGTTCTGTGATCTCATGATAGATCATTGATTGTTTGTTGGAGGAGTGTGACCTTCATGTGGACAAATGTATAGAGTAGTTGTGTGGAAAATATCTTAAACTCTTTTAAAATAAAGTTATTAGTATCGTATATCTATTTTGTGATTTGTAAAGTAGAAAGTGAAGAACCGATTATTGAACAGTGTAACATAATTCACACTAGTGGTTCGTGGAGCTCTAAAACCCCTGAACGCATCACTAGTGTAATTATGTCTACACTCTGTTACGGTTTGTGGTTCTTGGCACTTGGAAAACCAAGAACAACAAGTATTGGTTTAGTATGAGATCCTTGTGTGTTAGATAGGTCACTTTGTAAGACCGACTGCTGGAGACATTCAGTACCTAGATAACTTTCCTAGACAATTGGTGAATGCAACACGCTATGTCTTCATCAGATGGGAGTTGGTCCAATATCGAGACTGCTTCACTGGCACAGTGTCCGGTAAAAGCATGTTAAGAAGCGTCAGTATTATAAATATGTTAATGATGGTCAGAGTTAGGTGTATCTCAAATGAGTCAATTGGTAAGATTGAAGTTGTGGAGAAGAAAGAGCATAGTCCGAAAGACTGTAGAGTGTGTAGAGTTGCTGATGAAAACCATAAAAACATATCAGACAAGCTCAATGTAAAACATGTCTATGTGATTATTGATTGTAATCTTAGTTTTGTAATTATGTAAGCGTTACAGGAGGGGAGGGTGTTAGAATTAACGCTTACAATAGTATAGTTGGTTTGGTTTGTTGTAGATTGTTGAGATATTCTCTCAACAACAATCTCCAAGATTAGAAATAGTTGGATCTCATAAGCACTATATAAGTGTGATGTATTTTGGCTTTGAAAAATAATATGAATATAATTTCTGTGTAACTATTGTGCCATGTCTTCTCACCCAAAATTTATTACCAACACCATCATCAAACAAAACAATGTCATCAAATCACTAAAATTTATATCATTAATATCACTAACATCTTCAAATTATCAATACCATCAAGGTTATAAAGAATCATTATCATAAGATCTTAAAATTATCAATATCATCAAAGTTATAAAGAACCATTATCATCAAAAACATCAATATCATCCAAATAATCAATACCATCAAGAACTTCAATATCAACATATAATTAAACAATCATCAAATGGTTTAAAAATCCACAATATCAACACCTTAAAATCAATATCATCACAATAAGATACAATCTCATTAATGGTATCAAATCAATATCAACAACACCATTAAGATTATTAATCAAATATTCATCAACCATTCCTTGGCAAGCTAAATCCAAAGTCAAGTGATTCAACAAAAAAAATGATAAAGAAAGTGAAGTTAAAAATGTTTTAGGTGCATAGTTAGCTAAATGACCTAGACTACTTATATCCAAGAAACACTTAGATTTGGGGCAAGCTTGACGATTGGAGGTTAAATGACCCACGTAAAATGATAACACTACTCCATCTAGCTAAAAACATTAGTGTTGGTAAATTGTCTTGCATATTCACTAGAGATTAAAAACTATGATATATACAATATGTAAAAAGTTCATTGATAACACACATGTAAGGAAAGAGTTCCTTGATGTTGAAACCCATATTGAAAACCTTTATGGAGATATGGATGCTTTTTTATAATATTAATTTCACCAGTTTGAAAACCAGTCAACTACAACAAATGCATGAAGATCCATAAGAGAAACAAACATTGAAGCCCATAAAGTTAAAATAAAGTTGTTGCAAGGTACTTGGCCAATCTGAAGCAGATTTATAAAGATAGGAAGAAAACCATTCAATATAAGAGGCAGAAGAAAGAGTCTTGTAACCAAAATATGGTCACTATAGGAACCATTTCCCTGATTTAAAGACAAAGAAGGAAACACATGAAGCAACAGTTTGCAAAGAAAAGGAACCCTCAAGGAAAGTCAAGTAGGATGAAGCAGACTTTTTCTTCTAGTTAAGGTAACAATATTCTTTTGTAACATAGTACTTGTAGATACCATGTTTACAAAGTTCTTATACATATCATGTGTGTCTATTTCTTGAAAGATAATATGATCAGTGTCAATGAAAAAAACATGGAAGAAGAACAAGGTAAGGATTTCCATTACAATGACTACTAGTAATGTATTTGAAAAGGATGAAGTATGTTAACAACTTTTGGTGACAATGATTGTGGAAGCTATTAAAATAGTATATAAGTAAGAACTATTTAAATGAGAACCAAACTTGAATATATTTGGAAGGATTTAGACCAGAAAGAAGTCAGTAATCAAGAGGAAACTAGAATAGACTTGTGACACTTTACAGAAAGCAAGAAGGATAAAGATGGAAGCATGGACTCTCTTAGATGGAAGGAGTTGATTGCAGAATTCCTAAAGAAGAGCATGCATATTTATCATTCAGACATGAAGTTGGGATTAGGAGGGAGCTAATACACAATGATATGATCCATTGAAGAATCCGTGAAAATTATGAAGTATATGTCCATGATCTTCACTAGAAGTAGCAGTCATGATAAGAAAGGCATGTTCAATTTGAATCTAGAAGAAGTATTCTTTGAAAATAAGCTTTGAGTATCCTTGGTTGTCCATATACATTCCTATGATGAAAGGACGAAGTTGGAATCTTCAAGAAGGGCATGGAATCTATAGAACACTCTATGGACCCCAAAGTTGAAGATGAACATGAGGAAGAACATGAAGATTCCAAGAAAGAAAGAAAATCTAGAAAAATCAATTGAACTAGTTATCATACCAAGAATCATAAGACTAGAAACATGGTTTGAACCCATTAGAAGCAGTTTAGTAGTAGGAATGGAAAGAAGTTGTGATGAAGAACAATGTATGTGAGAAATTGTGAAAAGGGATTATAAATGGAAGCATTGATAGGTACAAGGAGAGATTTTGAACTAGAGGATTCTCCCAGAAGGAGGGAGAAGACTATGATGACATCTTGTTCCAGTAAACCAGATATTCCCCTATCTAAGCCATTATATCTTTTGTAGTGTCCATGGATTGGAGTTTACATTAGTTGGATGTAAAATTATATTCTTCCCAATAAAGCAATTGAGGAAGAATCTTATGTAGAGAAACCTCAAGGTTTTGAGGTATACCAAAAAGAGACCCATGCATGAAAATGGAAGAAGACATTGTATGGATTCAAGAAACTTGATACATAGCATATCATATGCATCAGAAGCATGGTGAAAACTTCCTATGACAGAGGAAGTGCATTAGAATGGTTATCCAGTAGTATGAGATGATGGGTTGTAAATCCATAGAAAACTCCCATGATGACAGATCTGAAGAAGTTGAGAGACTTTGATCCAGAAGACTCATCCTTGTACCGACAGTTGATCAGCTCCTTGATGTATTTGGTGAATACCAGGCCAAACATTTTCTTTGTTGTGAAAATGTTGAGCCAGTTCTAGGAGGAGCCCGCACATGAGAAACGAATAATTACAAAGCATGCCTTGAAATGTCTTCATGGGATGTTTGAGTTATGATATACATCTGCATGTATTTATCGATTCAGAGTGGGCGGGGAGTGTAGATAACAAAATAAGTACTTATTGGATATGTTTTAGTTTGAGATTTTCCATGATATCATGGGCTAGCAGGAAACAAAAGTCCGTTTCACTCAACACTGTAGAAGCAAAGTATATTGTAGCTTGCGATGCTTGTACGAAAGCAGTGTGGCTTTGTAAGCTGGTTTATGGAATTTTTGATTAGGTGTTGGATTCGACTGTGATATATTGAGATAATCAACGTTCTGTGAAGCTTTCAAATAACCCGATGTTCCATGACAGGTCGAAGCACATTGAGACCAAGCATTATTTTCTCCGTGATAAAGTCCAGAGGGGAGAATTGGTTCTCCAGTATATCTCCACAGATGAGTAGATAAAAAATATTTTGGTAAAGCCTTTGTCCAAGATGAAAAGATTTTGTACTTAAGGGACATGTTGCGACTCATGGAGATGACTTCCTTATTGGAAAGGGAAGTGATTACTCCCAAGTTGGGAGGGAGAATTGATATGTTATTGATATATGGGCAGTCATTTTCCAGTTCGGAAAATGGTCCAGGTTGGGCAGTCACTTTCCAGTCTGAAAAGTGGCCTGACATTTCTAACGGATAGTCATTTTCCAGTTTGGAAAATGGTCCAAAGTGGACAATCATTTTCGCAATGAAAATGGTATGATATATTGATGATGTACCATAGACAACGATTCCCCTTGTGGTCGGTGTGGGGGAATAGTCTAAGACATTCATTCTTCTTGGTAGTCACTTTGAGTAATGGTCAAGCATAATGGTCCACCTCTCTGGGAATTCATTCTTTCGAAGTTCACAATTGTGATCAGTTTTGAAGAATGGTTTGTTAAAGGATGTTGGTGCAGGACAATCATTTCCATAGGAAATGGTTGGGATAGTCATTACCTAGGGAAACATTGTTCTCTCCTAGTTGCACTATGATCAGTTCCGGAAGAATGGCCCAATTACACAAATGGTCTAGGTTCAACAATCAGGGACAGTCATTCCCTAGGGTAGACTCATTCTCTCTAGGTTGCACTGTGATTAGTGTCGAAAGAATGGCCCAGTTAGGTGAATGGTCCAGGTTCATAAATTAGGGACAATTATTCTTCTATTCTTGAGAAGAATAGTCCAGACAACTCATGGTTGATGTTTAATATTCTGAGGGAAGATGTTCTTCTAGATATCAGAGATGTGAGTGGAAGAATGGCCCAGATGACTCAATTTGTATCATGATATTCTTTATGCAGGATGATATCAGATGATATGATTGTTGTAGAGATTGTGTGTCTCTAGACATTAGTTGTATTTCTACTATGGTTGATATGATCCACTAGTAGTGAGTATGTGTCACTGGTTAGTAGCAGTATGCTACTAGGAGTGGTTGTGTACCATAGGATAGTAGTTGTATACTACTATGAATAGAAACAGTTGTGTTCTATTGGATGTCATTGTTTTGATTGCCATGGAGACTATCTAGTTGGATAGTGATGATGGTGCTCGTGATTTGATCATGAGATGGCGTATTTGTCATTTGATCATGAGATGGAATGTGTGGCTATGATGATGGTACCGGTTGAATGGTTTGTTTGTGCTCAATACCATTGTCTTTAATACCTTCCTAGATGGGAGGGAGTGTTGATATTACGATAGTTGTGGGATGTATCAACCTCTACGTATAACCTTTGACGAGACTAAATATTTTGGGAAGCAAGAGAAACCATAGAAGGTTAGGAAATAACCTTAGAAGACAAGTCGACTCAAGATAATAATTTATATTAAATTATTATCCTCCGAAAGTAGAAGTCATCCCAGTTAGGTCACTTGGAGGACTATAAATAAGAGGGCACTAGAGCTCAGTGGACACTCATTCTCACAACTGCATAAGGACAAGTAGTGTGCATTATTGGCGGAGAGTTGTCGCTGCAGCAGTGGTAACTTGGACTTTGGTTATGGTTTGGACTTTCTTCTTGGTCTTTTGTTATGTTTTCTTGGTACACTAGCCTTGGAGAGAGGTACACTATCTTGATTAGATATTGGTTCTAGGGTTTGCTTCCAGAATTATTTTGTATGTCAAGGTTAAGGTGCTCGAGGTGGCCTTTGTGCCTATGGTTGGGTGACAATATTGCTATATTGTCTATAATGAAATGAGCACACCCATTATTTCTAACATAATTCACCAATGTCAAAGAAGTTGACATGGTGACCTAAAACAAACTTAGACTATAATTTCCTAAGGAAATACAAAGATACCTCCCTATTATTACAGGCATATTTTTCAAATACCATAAACCACCTATCCATCCAATTGTTTAAAAATGGTTGGCAGGTGCACAATTCCATACAAATGCATTTCTTTGTGTTTGAAGGTTGTGTTCTGATTATTGTTTTGAAATGTTAAGGTCTTTGACCTAGTTTTTATCTAGACCAATCCTATAACAATCAAACATTATGTCCCTATAAATAAAAAATATGTATAGTAGCCTTAGGCATTTGCAATATAAGTAGCAATGGTATCTAGGGATGTCGAAAGTGAAAGTCATGAGGGCTCTTTGGTACTTATTAAGTCTTTTATAAGGGTTCTTAGTGACCTCAACCCTCCATCAATTTCATTGTTTATGTTTCCTAGTTCCGAGATGGGGTTTGGTATGTCTTGATGTGGTGATGTTGTTTTTGGGTTTTCTCTAGGTGCAGGATCCATATTAATTAAGTATGCTACATTTTAATAAGGGAAAAATAATTCTTAACTTATTTTTATAATTTAAAGAAATTTTGAAATACATAAACAATCAAATACAATCATACTCACTTGGAACCAAATGATGATCACATCAACAAAGTCCTATGATGCTTTGTCAACCTCTCCTCAAATATGATTTAAGTCCTCAACTTGCTCAATAACTCCTAAAACACACCATGGCCTATTATTAACAATGCACCAACCACAACCCTTTTGTCAAATTAAAACAATAGGAATACATGCAAGTTCCTAGAGTGTGCACATGTTCTTAGGAATGCATAGTTGGTTCTGAGTTGGTATCCTCCATAAATATTCATGTAACAATGAGGTTGTAAGAATGTGAATGCATTCATGTGTAAATGCAGTCTTAGACCACCCATAATCATTATCAGTATCGTAAATGTCATCAAAACAAAACATTATTATCAAATATTTATCATCAAATCATCCATAAATAAATATCATCAACTTCTTCAAATCACTAGGAAAATCATTGCCAAATCATCAATATCATTAAATCAAATATTGAATTAACATCATTAATACCATTAAATCATCATCAATCATCCACCATTATCATCCTTACCAAACCCTTAGTATCATCTAGTTCATGAATTCATCAATATCATTATCAAAGATGGGAGAGACAGGAGAGACATGAGACTAATAAATAATGTAAGAGAGTGATGAATTTCTGTGTTGTTGTGTGTTTGGCTTGAAACTTTGTTTGGTTTGAAGATTAACATGGAAGAGGAATGAGTTAAAACCCATTGTTGATAGCCCACGTGAACAAGTCGTTGCTTAAGATGATTAACAACATAACTACTTAAAGAAATTGCATCTGAATTTTGCTCATCATTGTTGGTCCATATCTGTATATGAATCAGGGGTCAAGAGATTTCTCCCTCATATTTTCTGAGTAAAGAAAGTCGAGCAAATCGTCGTGAAAGCAAGGGGGAGAAATCAACTAAGAAGATGAATCTCAACGCTTACTGCAGTTGAGGAGGTCGAATTGGGGTATTACTGGTCTAGCTTCTATGGAAACATCAACTCTTAAGTGAAGAATATTGGCCAAGTCACGATCCATGCGTAGCCATAGAAATAATTAAACAAAGACACAATCTGTTGGAAAATACAAATTGACAGATCTGTGATTTTTGGTAGCAAAAGATTTGGTTCTGTGATATCATGATAGATCATTGATTGTTTGTTGGAGGAGTGTGACCTGCATGTGGAAAGAAGCATAGAGTAGCTATGTGGAAAATATCTTAAACTCTTTTAGAATAAATTTATTAGTAATGTATATCTATTTTTTGATTTGTAAAGTAACAAGTGCGGAACCAATTATTGAACATTTTAACATAATTCACATTGGTAGTTCTTGGAGCTCTGAAATGCCTGAACACATCACTAATGTAATTATGTCTACACTCTATTACTATCTTTGGTTATAGGTGCTCGAAAACCCAAGAACAACAGTTATTGGTTGTAGTATGAGATCTTTGTGTGTTAGACATGCCACTTTGTAAGATCAACTATTGAAGACATTTGGTACTCAGACAACTTTCCTAGACAATTGGTGAATGCAACACGCTATGTCTTCATTAGATGGGAGTTGGTCCAGTATCGAGACTGCTTCACTGGCATGGTGTCCAAAAAAAGCATGTTAGGAAGCATCAGTCTTATAAATATGTTAATGATGGACGGAGGCAGGTGTATCTAAAATGAGTCAGGTGTATCTCAAATGAGTCAGCTAGAAGTTGTGGAGAAGAAAGAGCATAGTCCAAAAGACTACAGAGTGGGTAGAGTTGCTGATGAAAACCATACCAGACAAGATCAGTATAAAACATGTCTATGTGATTATTGATTGTAATCTTAGTTTTGTAATTATGTAATCAGTTTGTTGTAGGTTGTTGAGATTCTCTCAACAACAATCTCCAAGGTTAGAAATAGTTGGATCTCATAAGCACTATATAAATCTGATGTGTTTTTGGCTTTGTAAAATAATACGAATATTATTTGTGTGTAAAGATCGTGCCATGTTTTCTCACCCAAAATTTATTACCAACACCATCATCAAACAAAACAATGTTACTAAAATTTATATCATTAATATCATCAAACAAAACAATATCATCAGATTACTAAAATTTATATCATTAATATCACTAACATCTTCAAATTATCAAGAATCCATTATAAAAAATCATTATCATCACATCTTCAAATTATCAATATCATCAAGTTTATAAAGAATCATTATCATCAAAAACATCAATATCATCCAAAAAAATCAATAACATCAAGAACTTCAATATCAGCATATGCATAAACAATCATCAAATAGTTAAAAACATCCACAACATCAACACCTTAAAATCAATATCATCTCAATAAGATACAATCTCATTAATGGAATCAAATCCATATCAACAACAACATCAAGATTATCAATCAAATCCTCATCAACCATTCCTTGGCAAGCTAAATCCAAAGTGAAGTGATTCAACACAAAAAGTGAAGTTAAAATGTTTTAGGTGCATAGTTAGCTAAATGACCTAGACTACTTATATCCAAGAAACACTTAGATTTGGGGCAAGCTTGACGATTGGAGGTTAAAAGAACCACGTAAAATGATACCGCTACTCCATCTAGCTAAAAAAATCTAGTGTTGGTAAATTATCTTGCATATTCAATAGAAATTAAAAACTAAGATATATACAATATGTAAAGAGTTAATCGATACAATATGTAAAGAGTTAATCGATAGCACACATGTAAGAGTTCCTTGGTGTTGAAACCAATATTGAAAACCTTTATGGAGATATGGCTGCTTTTTTATAATATTGATTTCACCAATTTGAAAACCAGTCAACTACAACAACAAACGCATGAAGATCCATAAGACCAACAAACATTGAAGCCCATAAAGTTAAAATAATGTTTCTGCAAGGTACTCGGCCAATTTGAAGCAGATTTATAAATATAGGAATCAAACCATTCAATATAACAGGCAGAAGAAAGAGTCTTGTAACCAAAAGGACACCAAGCAGAAACCCAATGGGCTAGCTCTTAAGGTTTTTCATGATATTTTGTGTAAACTACAAACGATATTAGCCACTAGTTTTTTCAGTCTCAAAATTTTCCCTTCTCTTTTCTTCCATGCTAGGAATTTTGTAAAATGCAAAGAGCCAACCAAGCATCTCAAGGTTATATAATATGTTGAGTACATTATCAATATGAGGAGAGGAAATGAGTAATCTGGACTGCAAAAGCATAATAATCATTTTTTATGCTGAGTACATTAGCAATATGAGAAGGAGAGGAAATGAGTAATCTGGACTGCAAAAGCATAACAATCATTTTTCATGACAAGATGTAAAGGTTAATTTCTCATTTTGGAAAACACTGAATCAATTGATTATGGACTCAATTTATAACCGAGTTATGCCAGAGCTACCCATGGATAATTAAGATTCATTGTCTTAATTTCTTTTATTTCTATAAAAGCTTTCTGCATTTTTTTCATTTTTTTGACCTTTCATAATTGTGGGTAGCCAAGGCTGAGGCTAAGTCCAAGTCCAAGAGTCGAATAAAGCCACATGCAATCCTCTGTTTTGAAAGTAAATTACCAATTATTGTCAATGAAAAAAAAAACACAGCTATTTATATATAGAAACAGGAGCCAGGTTTACACACTGGAAAACCTTGTCATCTTCAACTGGCAAACAGAAAAAGAATAGTCCAGTCTGCTTGCTTGCATTTCCCTAAACTATAGTAGAAAGCATACAAGATTTAGAAAAACTATGAGAGTCAGTAGCTTCATCTTCAACTGGCAAACAGAAAAAGAATAGTCCAGTCTACTTGCCTGCATTTCCCTAAACTATAGTAGAAAGCATACAAAATTTAGAAAAACTTTGAGAGTCAGTAGTCGGAACCCTCATCCTGGTATTTGTCGTAGACGGAATCCTCATATGGGTCGATGCCGTAATCCTCACCCTGGCATGGGT